>LBNU01005394.1:11534-31381 GCA_014162995.1 Artemisia annua | reverse complement strand
GAGGAAAACCTAAAAAATGATTATGAGAGGTGCACCCTCTCCCAAGCCTTAATCATCTAGTCCGAAGGCGTATAGATTTCCATAATTTACTACTCCCAAGTAATACTCATTCTTAAATCTCCAAATCTCTCTTTATCCATTTGCTATTGTTTGTGTTTGTGTTTGTGTTTGTGTTTGTTTTTTGTGTTTGCGTTTGGTATTATTGTGTGTAGTGAGAACACGATGCAGACTCAATGAACTCACGCCAAAGGATAATCAAGCGAAATTGATAAGAAGTGAGATAAAACTCAAGAGTACACACGCCAAGATATGAACAACATACGACCTTAGTCAAGAAGCGAGACAAAACTTAATATGAGGCGACCAGGTCAAACTACGTAATCCATCCAAAGCAATCACACTTAAATGGCTACTAAGTCAATCTTACGGTCAAAGTAAACCTCGAGTAACCAAAAGTGTAACAAGGGAATTGTACGAATTATTGGGTACTTATCGTATTTGTTAATACGATAGGTTCAACAATTCCTTCAATACGCTTGTTAATCCAAAGTTAACTCATACCTAGTAAGGAGACGGTAAGTCGTAGGATGGGTCATCTATTAATATATCCCCCGACACGTTCGTTGCATACTAATTGAATTTAGCAACTCAATTAGTCCGTTAATTGTGTCGGATGGTTATATTAATGTTAACTGATCCGTAACTTGACATCAATATAATCTAAACCTCAAGCTTCCTACAAAGGTATATCTTGATAAACGTGCCCTCGAACCGTTTAATAACTCGTCAGTGTTAAATCAACTTCTATTTCCATAAAATGTTAAATGACGTCGTTTTAGGTATTTAACGTTTTCTTTATAATTTAGAAATATTAATTAACGTTTTAACATCTCTTAATATTCCTTATTAATCAGAAAACATTATAGAACTCCTCATTGTCGTTTAATAGTTATAGATAACTTATGAATATTAAGTAACGATGTTTAGTCGTTAGTTAATACTTTAAAGCTACTAATTTAGCCTATCAAAATGTCAAGTAACATTTAGGTATAGTTTATATTTTCTCAAGTTATTTCACGTTTCGAGTCACTTTTATCACAAATCAACTAGTCTATCTAAATAGTCGAAGATCTCTTTTGGCTTGTCGAGGCCGCACGAGACTACAAAGTCTCGGCGAGCCTCGACTTGGCTCAAGTCATCACAAAAGTGTCGATAAGTCCCTATAACATATAATGTTAGGAATACGATTATTCTTATGGAAAGACTCGGTCACCCCGAGTATTGTTTTGCTTTAAGTAGTTCGTAGTAACTATCTGATAACGCTCTAATTATACATATTTCTTGAGCATTATACTATATGTTTTATGATCATTTGATATGAACTTTTGGTACTTAATAGCATAAAATGAATGCAGGTTCACTCTTGGATGATCTGAGCATGATATATCTAAAAACCTTCTATTTCGCCACTTGAAGTAAATAAATAAGAAGTCTTCCATGATTAGCTTTTCATGCAGGCCAAGCGCGCGGGTTTTACAATCAAGTGCGCCGCACTTACCTCTCGGTCAAGGGAAGTCAAATATATAATATTAAATAAAAGTGTGCCGGTCTTACAAATAAAGTACGCCGTACTTCCCCCTGCATTTATGAAGCTTTGGTGCCAAGAAAATAAGAAAGTGCCCCGCACTCAGAAAGCAAGTGCGCCGTACTTCGTATATTAGAATGCCTATAAATAGAGCTCATTTGCAAGCATTTGAACTCTCCACTCTATAACCAATTTCCATGAAGCTAAGTCCGAAGTAATACGTGATCCAGAGCCAAGTTGCAGAGGTGAACGAATCAGAATAAGGGGTGTTAAGTACTTTTTGGTGTCTAATTCTTGGTTACTTGTGACACTTGTGTAATCATTTGATTAATCCAATCTGTATGTTTCTTGTTTACTATTTACTCACTTTTGTTATTATGAACTCATTAGCCATGAGAGGCTAAACCTCTTTTGATTGCTTGGATATGTGAATTTAATAAAGTGACTTATGATTATGTTTTGATCTCTACCAATTTCAAGTTTATATTGTGAACTATTTCATCTCTAGTCTTATTACATTTATTTATTGAAACTGGTTGAATATAATATGTTGGGATAGGTCGAAAGAACCAATGTGTTAAACGCAATTCTAGGAACTTATCCGCGTTACTAGTCTTTGAAAGGAGAAATCCACTTAGAAGAATCAATAATAATCTAGACTTGATATGAAATACTATTTCGAGAGAAATCACTTAATGGGTAGATATGAATCTTGAATTGAACCTACGAATTATGAAATTGCTCCTTTGACGAAAATAGCTTTCTTATAAGTTGTGCTCCTTTATCAAACTGAGATCAAACATAAGCATTGTCACTAGATTATCTAAGCTATCCAAGCAATCATATGTCTTAATACTTGAATTCCTTATATTCCTATAATCGTTACTTGTCTTCTTTTACTAATTATTATATTTAATACGAACGAACTAAGTCCCTGTGGATACGACCTGGTCTTACCTTAATCTAATACTACCAACGGGGGTTATTCTTTACCCGTGTGTTTGGTTTATTAAAATCGGTGAAACTAGTATTATAAATTTAAAGCTTTCCTTCCACATCACTATCCTAGAAGTAGTTTAATATTAGTTTATTATATAATTAGTATCCGTGGAGTGAGTCGGGTCTTTACCCACTGTCAGCTCACTCTACAGCCCGTTTTATGGGGCACAAGTATTGTAACTATATATACCCTCTCCTACCCAAGGGAGATGGTTGGACCTTCATTTGGAATCTAACATTTCACTATTTTCTCTCAAGGCTCCCAACTTCTTCCACTCTCTCTCTAACCTCTCTCTAGATTTTCTTTTACATTTGATCCATAAACACACATACCATATGAAATAACATTATGAGTTAGTTACAATTGGTATCAAGAGCCTAGGTTTCATCTTAGGGACTAGAGTAACTCGGATTTTCATTTTGGTAGGTTGTGTTTGGTTGGTTCAAATAGTTTTACCTTCAAATCTTTAGTTTAGGTCTAAACTGTGGCTAGTATTGCATGAATGTTGTACGTTCATAACTTAGGGTGTATGGAGTGATTAGTTTTTCATGTGGTTAACTAGTTTCATGAGTTTTGTGGTGATTTTGAGCCAATTTGTGGGTTAGTTTTAGGTATTTCTTAGCTACATGTTGACTCTCGTATGAGATTCTTTGTTGCGAGTTAACTGAATTTTGTGCTATTTGTGATATTTCTTGGCTGCGAGTTGTCAAAGCTGTTGATTGCGAGTTGGCTACATTCCTCTTTTTGGTATAAAAGACAAATCGCAGTGATAGTGATGGTTATGTCTTTACGTGTTGCGAGTTGAGATTTAAGAAAGAGACACTTTTGTCTTATTGAAACTGCGAGTTGATCTGGACCTGCGAGTTGTTAATGAAAGTTGCTGGTTGATTCATTTTTCACTGTGAGTTGACTAATAGTTGCGAGTTGATTCATTTCACTGCTGGTTGACAAATTTCTACTGGTTGATCATTGGTTACTAGTTGATTAGATCTCTGTGAGTTGATAGTATTGTTGCTGGTTGATTATTGATTGCTAGTTGATCATAATTCTACGAGTTGATCATATTCCTGCCAGTTGACTCATTTTTCGCTGCGAGTTGATTGTGTAGGAGTGTTGTGCACATTTTGTAAGTTGAATAGTTTTGGCATTTGAAACGGGTTACAATTTGAGTTGTTACTATCTATCTTATTACAATCTGACGTTGCTAGTTGATTCTTGCAATTTGACTAATTGTGATTTGACTTTGTGTGACTTGACTCATTGTAACTCAATTCAAATTACTTACTGTACCTCACAAAGTCTAACACTTCGCACTCAATCTTGCAATCAGTATATTCTTACGGTTTCTTTTGATTGACTTTAGAAAATCCCGCAAAAGAATCGATTTCTCGGTTTAAGTCACAAAAGTTGTAAAATCCCGGTAAGATTTCTCATGGCAACTTCTACTTCAAGTGATGACATTCAGGCTACCGGGTCCGATACCCGCCCTCCTATGCTTGATAGGACGGATTATGAATCATGGGCCCAAAGGATTCGACTCTACTGCTTAGGTAAAGAAAATGGTGTCAGCATACTAAAATCCATTGATGAAGGACCCTTTCAATTAGGCACCATTAGAGACACCATTGCTGCTACAGATAATCAACTTGTTGTTCTTGGACTTTCTAGACCTCATACTTACGATGATCTTACTGAAGAGGAGAAGAAGCGCTATGATGCTAACATTAGAGCTTCAAACATCATCATCCAAGGGCTTCCTAAAGATGTCTACAAGCTCATCAACTTTAACACTGAAGCCAAAGCAGTATGGGACAATGTCAAAATGCTACTTGTTGGGTCGGAATTAACTAAAGAAGATCGGGAATCCCAACTATATGATGAGTTTGAGCATTTCAAGTAGAATCCAGGAGAGAGCATCACTGACTACTATGTCAGGTTTCACAAGCTTGTGAATGATATAAGAATCATTAAGATGACAATGCCTAACATTCAACTAGACTCCAAATTCGTGAACAACATGACACCAGAATGGGGTAGGTTTGTAACAGCTGTGAAACTCAACAAAGGGCTGAGAGATACCAACCATGAACAACTCTATGCATACCTCCAACAGCATGAAAAACATGCTAACTATGATCGTCTGATGAGGGAGAAACTTAATCCAACAACTAACACAAATGATTCAAACGCGTCACTTGCATTTGTCTCAAATGTTCAACATCTTCACCAACCCATCAATGATCAAGCTCTTTACAATCCAATTTCACCAACTCCTTTGACATCACTTGGTCAAACATCTGGGCTTACACCATCTGCAGTAAACGCTCATCTGGACTCAGGTTACTCTCATACGGATATGATGATTGATAAACTCACCAACCAAGTGTCCTTACTTGCCCAGCAATTCAAAGCAACTCTTCCTCAAACCAACAACCAACTTCGGATCTCCTCTAATCCATGCAATCAAGCCATTGTGGAAGATGGAAGGGTTGTGGTGCAAAATTTTCAAGGAAGACAAAATGTGAATCAAAGGAATGGTATTTGAGGGAATGTGCAGAACAGAGTAGGAAATACAATTTAGAGGCAAGCAAGGCAACCTAAATGTTATAACTGTGGAGGATTGGGTCACATTGCTAGGAACTACAATTAACCAAAGCGACCCCAAAACTCCGAGTACTTCAGGGACAAGATGTTGTTAATGCAAGCCCAAGAGAATAGAGCAGCATTGGATGAAGAGGAATTACCATTTCTGGCAGGAAATGAAGGGAACACATTTGATGCAGATGTGGATAACCAACCTGTGCAAGACTTGGCACTTAATGATCCCAACATATTCCAAGCCGATGACTGTAATGCTTTCGACTCAGATGTTGATGATGAGCCCACTGCACAAACCATCTTCATGGCAAATCTGTCTGATGTAGCTTCTTCATCACAACCATCCAGCTCTTCCAATGTACCTACCATCTCTGAGGTACCCATATCACATAACATGAATAACTTGAGTGATGTTCAAAAGGTTCACTATGAAGTACAACCACCTAACATTGTTGTTACTAATACCGTTAATATGGGAAATAGTAATGTTATCCCATATGAACAGTATGTGAATAACAACGGGCTGTCAGATGTATCAAGTAGTGCACCTCTTGGTATTAATAATGATCGTGAACTGCATAAGCACATTGAGCATGTTCCTAATGAAACCTTGACCACTAGAATTAATATCCTTAAGGATCAGGTAACCATATATGAACAGCTTGCTAAGTTTGAGCTAACTGACCATGAGCAGAAAATGGATTTGCAAATGCGTGTACTCATATCTGAATGTAATAAAAAGGAAGAAACATTAAAAAGGGAATTGGAATCCTTAAAAAGATAACTTGATAAGTCTGTTAAACAGAAACAGGAAATTCAAGAAAGTGTAAAATTTTTAGAAAATGATTTCCAAGAAAAAGAGACTAAGCTCTTAGATGATTTTTATAGGCTTAAAACGTTGAAAAATAAACTTGAAAACAAGCTGTATACACAAGGTCAAACCATTAAAACTGCTCAAATGATCCACAGTCATAGAACGTTGTGTGATGAACATAGTGAAAAGGATGTAGGTAAGCCTAAATCTAACTTCCTTAGGAGTGTTAGAAGTACCCAGCCTGCTTTGTATGATGCTGATGTTAAGCTTGAGCCTGGTCATGCCCCCTGAAGTGACATCATTTGCTGAGTCATATGAGATTGAAGAGGAAACTAGAATTAAGTTGGCTGAAAAATTGAAGGATCCCATGTGCATTAAAAATAAAATTCTGTACCAATATGATTACTCTGAAGATAACAGAATAACAATCTTTGTCCTATAAAAGAGGATAGCTCCAGAGCATGTGTTCTGGAACCTTGACTTAGAAAAAATGCAAGCCGAAAGGATTGTGGGCAACACCCGTACCAATGTTTAGGATCGCTGACCCAACGTTATACCCTAACAACACAGCCATGCATCTTGTTCCATTCACTCTTCCTATGCAAAATAATACTCTAATTTCTCTTTATGTTCTTGGTCAATTATTCACTGATTTTGATAAAACATGTAAAAAGAGAATTACACCAACGGGTATTACGGAAGGGGAAAGGGGTTTTGAACAAACTAAACGATGCTATCTAACTGAAGTCATGCCATTCTTTAAGCTTGTAAAAGAACATTTTGAGGGGCTTAAAGAAACCTTAAACAAAGATGTGGCTAACATGAAAGAGGTGTATAAAATTGTGGAAAGTGAGGGAAAACAACTGGCTATTGATCTTAAACATAGTGAAATTGAGAGGAAAAATATTCATATCATGAATGAGAATTTGATTGCTAGTTGTGTTGCATAGGATGTGTTTTATACTGCTACTGAATCTGCTTTATCTGTGTGCCAATTTCATGAAATGTCCATTGCACTGAATGTTTTCCAAAATCGTGTTGTTGAGCTTGAGGGGGAGAATTTAAATGGCGTGAAAAAATTCAAAACGATGACCATGATAACATGGTCAGGTGGTATGTGTATTTTCACATACCTTTTATCGACCAAAACCGGACCAAATTGACCAGAAACTAACCCATAAATGCCAAATACTTGTGTTTTTGTGTTTTTGAATGTGCAGGTATGGATTTATAAGAAAAGGACGAAAAATCACGAGAAAATGACAAAACGAGCACGGGAATTGGAAAAGTGAGCAAAACGGAGCTTAGATGGGAAATCGGAGCAAAATGAAGCATTACCGGATCGATTCGACATAATTTGTAGCATTTATTGAAGAATTGAAGATTCGAAGACAATCCCGGGAGAGTGACATGGGAGGAAGCATGGAAAACCAAATCACAACCCTTACTACCCATTTACCTTTAACCTTAACCCAAAATGACCAAATTGCCCTCACCCGAAACCACAATTCCCAAAATACCAGTTGAAACTTAAACGCAAAATCATTTTCAAAGACAAATCCTAAAACCTTTTTCCAAAAACCATTTTTTCCAAATAAATCACAAAACATTTTTGATTAAACTTATTAAGTATTTTACGTATTATTGTTATTAGTAAGTGTGTTATTAATTAGCACATTATTATTATTATTATTAAAAAAAATTATTTTTTTTTACGAAACAGATTTTAAAAATACTAACACTAAATCCTAAATACTAAACTTAACCTTAATCTAAACCTTAAACCTTCAAACTAATCCTAAACCCAACTCTATCCTAACCTGCTAGCCCTTTACCACCTAGCCCATCATAAACATCAACTCAACTCACCTAAGCCTTATAAAACAAAACCTGAGATAAAAACCTTGTACCCTGTTTTTACCCAACCCAGCCTTTGACTTTACCACAGTCAAACAAAACCACCCCTGCCTTCCCTTTCCCTCCAAAACCATAAGCCAACAAACCAGTCCCTATCTCACCTTTGAATCATCACCACAACCAGCCAAGACTCATCACATGTTCCTGTTTCATTGCTTCCCCCCCTCCAATTGCCATGCTGGCAATCTTGGTGCTCAAAACCTCATCTACGGCCAAGATTTCTAGGATTGGGCTCCAAGCCAATCCAATGGTTTAGATAGGACCTGAGAAAGCACAAACAAGCCAGCTCAGCTCATTCTCTCACACAACAAACACAACACAGAAGACGACAAGCAGATGCAAACCCTAGCAGCATACTTGTATAAATAGAGGGCTTTCTCCACATCAGAACTGGTCCAATTTTTATGCATTTAGAAAATTGTGACCACTTTTTACTTATTGTCTTGTTTAAACTCAGTCATTTAAATTCAACTTTGTAATCCCTTACATTTCAGTATTGTAATTCCTCTTTTATTAATGAAAACTTAATTTTCAGTCAACAAAAATTATATTTGCCTTTTGTTTTTTTTAGCTTGTTCAACTGCTATTTCATTGTTCACTAGTGCTTGTTTAGTTTCTATTTATCTTACTTTAACCTTTACTTTCAAAGTCCAAATCTAAAACTGCAATCTCTTTCAAAAATCCATCAGACACCCCCCTAAAGGGGTGTTTGGCACAAGCTTTTCTTTAGTCTAAAAAAGTGTTTTGCCCATTTCTTTTAAAACCATCAGCTTCATTTTAGTAATATTAGAAGTTTTACATTAAAGTATCACATCTCCATTCAGTTTTCAAGCATCCAAGTTAGTTTTTCCAAAAACCTTTTTTTTTTGTTAACTGTTTCATGAAGTTATTGTCTTAGAATCTGTTTCAAGCTTCCTTAGTTGTTCTTTTTGGTTGAAACAAGTTCTCTTTATGTTAGTGCACTTTTTCAAAACCTGGTCTTTGACTTTCATGGGTCAAAAAATCAATTTGACCCATTTGGCCACTTTTTTTGCTGTCAAAAAATCGTCCCAACATCCAGATGTTTTTTAATTTTAGTTTCTTCGATATTAGGTCTTTTGCTCTGAAATTTGGTTTGTAGCTTATTTTGTTGCTTATCTACTTGCTAGTATTTTTAGTTTAATTTTAGGAATTTTTCTTAAGTGCTTTTTAGGACACCAAAGTAGCCTCTTCAGTCATATTTTCTGCAGCCCCTAGGCTAGTTACGCTTGTTTAGTGCTTTTTAGTGCTTGTAAATTGCTTATTATCAGTTCCCTTAGGCTTATTTAGGTATCCCCTTAGCTCTCCTTAGTTTCGATAGCTTATTTTCCCCCTTAGGATTGCTTATTAGCTTCTCTTTAGCCTTTTAGTTTTTAGTATCTCTCTTTTTTCTAAGCTAATATATAACTGCTACTTATGTCCCTTTGTTTATGCTTATTTGTTGCTTTTCTCAAAAAAAGTTTTAGTTTTAAGAAATGTCCCTTGTTATGTTTTTAATAAGTTTGCAAAAGAAAAATTGAAAAAAAAAATATGTTTCACAAAAACGTATAAGGCAAGGGTCGAACCCCTGACCTATTGCTTCACAGACCCTGAACACTCTCCACAATAACCATCTGAGCTACTTGGTGTTTCTTGTTAGGCCACCCTTAGATATTTATTTAACATAATGCTAGTTTTATTTGCTTATTCATTTCAGCTTTTGTTCTTGCTTGTTATTTGCTTATTTCAACTGCTTATTTCGTTTTCATAATTTTCCCTGCCCCTTTTAGTGTAATAGACTAAAAATAAAAAAAATAAAAAAAAAATAAAAAAAAATAAAAAATCAGATTTATTCAAAAAGTTTTTTTTAATCAATTTAATTAGTTTTAATAGTTTTTAAATCATATTAATTAATTAAAAAGTCAAAAAAATGTTTTTCTTTTTTTTTTCTTTCTAAAATTTTCTTTTACATTTAGAACATAGGAAAATTATTTTCGCACCCGTAGAATTAGGATACCTTAAATTCACTTTTTATTTTGCGCGTTTACGTTTATTTTACGTTTTATTTACGTTTTTAGGTTTTAATTACGTGCTTTACTTGCTTACGTGTTTATTTGTGATTTTATTTCATTATCATTAGTGTAATTCTCATCACTATCACTTTTACCCCTTTTTCATTACACATGTTCGATACGATTATCGATTTTCCATTCACACCTTCACACGGACACGACTCGGGTTATCCGTATTTCCTTCGGATATCCTTGGACTTATAATATACTATAAGTTGGTTTCGACGAATCATCAGGTATTTGTGAAAACTAGAAGTTGATAATCTTAACTTGCAATTAAAATATCAACATTTAAAAGAACGATTTAAAACCTCAAGAAACAAGACATCTTCGGATACTCCTGAATTTGACGCATATTTTTAATTAGCCAAACGTGATGAAAAAATTCAAGCTCGCACTAACATGATTCATAAACTAAGGGTTCAAATTGCCCAATTGAAGTCAACAAAGTATGTGGTGACTGACACCAATAAACCTTCGTTGGTAGATTTTCAGAATTTTCACTATCAGGATACCATTAATAAATTACTTCGTGATATAGAGTGGTTTCAAGCTGAGAATTCCAATACCAAACAGCAATACAAAGAGTTATACGATTCAATCAAAGTAACACGTGAGAAAAACAATGATAAAATAACTTCTTTGCTAAATGAAATTGAAAATCTAAAGACGAAGGTAAAAGGAAAAATGTTAGTCACTACTGATGATATGAATGTTCCAAAGGTT
Organism: Artemisia annua; assembly: GCA_014162995.1. Classification (NCBI taxonomy): domain Eukaryota; kingdom Viridiplantae; phylum Streptophyta; class Magnoliopsida; order Asterales; family Asteraceae; genus Artemisia; species Artemisia annua. The sequence continues at coordinate 20,672 of LBNU01005394.1, read as the reverse complement.
TCTGCTGTTAGAAAATATGATGTTGATGCTATTAATATCTCTCTTCCCCTTAGGAATAATAGGTCTGCTCACTATGCGTATCTATCATACCTTAAGGATAGTCTAGACATGCTTCGCGAGACTATAGAAGAAGATCGGGCAGTGAAACTACAGGATAGTACCATTCTAGATTCTTGCTTTCTCACTAAAAGATCACAGGAGCTTTTAGAATATGCTATTGGAACATGTCCAAAGGAGGACTACAAGCACAATAGGCTCATTGCACCTCCACTGTTAAGTAAGAACAAGCATGTTACCTTTGATGTGTCATTAAAGACATCTGAACTAAGCACATCAACACCAGATAAACATATAACAGTTAAACAAACTAATGTTCCTATCATTGCTTCTACAGGAGTAAACAGTGACACTAAAGCTAGCGGGTCAAAGCCTAGTCGCAATACAAGGAACAACAGGACTTCGCCGGCTAAGAGTGCTCATGGAATGAAAGTAGAAGACCACCATAGGAACAATAACAATAGTTTGTGTGAAATGAATCGTGTTGATTCTAGTATTAGCGTTAAGCGTGCTGTAATTAATTCGAATTCTGATGCTACTTGTAAGACATGTAATTACTGCTTAATTTCCAGTAATCATGATGCTTGTGTTCTATCATATGTGAGGTCTACTAAACGGTCACGTTCTAAGCGGGTTAGGAAATCTAAAATGAAAAAACGTGTTTGGAAAGAAACCGGAAAGACATTCACTAATGTAGGATATCAATAGAGACCTACTGGACGAAAATTCACCTTAGGAAACAAGTGCCCCTTAACTAAAATGATCCATCCTAGGCATAAGGTTGATAAGGAATGGAAGCCGACTGGTAGAATCTTTCCCATAGAAACTACTTGTCATGATACAAGGGCTACTGCATCCAATTGTGTAGTCTCCACTAAGTCAACCATGTCTGTAGTGAATTCTATTGATCCGGATTAATTGTGTGCTAACCAAATGGAACCCAATAGCATTTGGGGATCCACGTTTTTCAGTTATACATTTTCGTCTATTTTCAAATGCAGGTCGTACAAATCGTCCTTTGGTATTTGGACTCAGGTTGCTCAAAACATATGACCGGGGATCGCTCACGGCTCAAAAATTTTGTGAATAAGTTTATCGGGACAGTTAGATTTAGGAACGATCATTTTGAGGCTATTATGGGTTATGGAGACTATGTATTTGGTGACAGCGTAATCTCTAGAGTGTATTATGCAGAGGGACTCGGGCACAATCTATCTTATGTTGGTCAATTTTGTGATTCCGATCTCGAAGTTGCATTCAGTAAACACACGTACTTCATTTGAGAGTTAGACGGTGTTGATCTACTTAAGGGCAGTCGTGGCACGAATCGATACACCATCTCTATTGAAGACATGATGAGATCCTCACCCATTTGCTTGCTCTCTAAGGCATCTAAGAACAAATCATGGCTATGGCATCGTCGGTTGAATCACTTGAACTTCGGCACGATTAATGAACTTACACGTAAAGATCTTGTTCGAGGCATGCCCAGGTTGAAATATGAAAAGGATCATCTTTGTTTAGCATGTCAATTAGGAAAAAGCAAGAAACACACTCACAAACCCAAAACTGTCAACACCATTACTGAAGTTCTTCATACCCTTCACATGGATCTGTGTGGTCCAATGAGAGTTCAAAGTATCAATGGAAAGAGATATATTCTGGTTGTAGTAGATGATTTCTCCAGGTTTACGTGGGTGAAAATTTTGAGATCAAAGGATGAAACTCCAGAGATTATCATTAAAATCATCAAGCAACTGCAAGTCAGACTCAACAAAACCGTCAGATTCATCCGGACGGACAATGGAACTGAATTTGTCAATCAACAACTTACTCAGTTTTATGAAAGTATTGGGATAAGTCACCAAAAGAGTGTTCCACGCACGCCTCAGCAAAATGGAGTCGTTGAAAGACGGAATCGTACCCTTGTTGAAGCAGCTTGAACCATGCTAATATTTTCCAAAACTCCAATGTTCCTCTGGGCGGAAGCCATTGCAACTTCTTGCTACACTCAAAACTGATCATTGATACACCCTCTCCATAACAAAAATCCTTATGAGCTAGTACATCAAAGAAAGCCAGACCTCTCCTTCCTACGCGTGTTTGGTGCACAATGTTACCCAACGAATGATAGTGAAGACTTGGGTAAGCTTAAGGCTAAGGCCGATATTGGAGTCTTTGTTGGGTATGCACCAGATCGCAAGGGATACCGAATTTACAACAAAAGAACTCGACAAATCATGGAAACCATTCACGTTACATTTGATGAGCTAACTGAGCAACAGGTTCTAGGACACACCAGTTGTTGACCCGTACCTAACCTTTTGTCTCCTGGACCAATCAGTTCAGGACTTGTACAACATCCCACTCCTACATCACCTTTTGTACCACCCACAAGTGAAGAATTGAAGAGATTGTTTGATCCAATGTTTGATGAATATTTTGAGCCTCCAATTGTCAATCTAAGTAATGAAAACCNCATTTTTATTAATCAATCCAAGTATGCTAATGAGATTTTGAAGAAGTTTGGATTTGAATCATGTGACTCAGTTGATACACCCATGGTTGAAAGATCTAAATTAGACGAGGACATTGAAGGGATTCCAGTCGACCAAACCAAGTATCGCAGCATGATTAGGTCCTTAATGTACCTCACTGCTAGTGGGCCAGATCTTCTATTCGCTGTGTATATGTACGCTCGGTATCAATCCAATCCTACCAAAAAGCATTTGGAAGCTGTCAAGAGAGTCTTCAGGTATCTTCAAGGGAATATCCACATGGGACTCCGGTGCCTTCACGGCCTTCTCTGAAGCGGATCATGCGGGGTGTCAAGATACTCGTCGAAGTACTTAAGGTGCAGCTCAATTTCTGGGAGATAAGCTTGTAAGCTGGTCATCAAAGAGACAAATGAGTACTTCAATCTCCTCCACATAGGCTGAATAAATTGCCATGTCGTCATATTTTGCTCAAATCCTATGGATGAAATCTCAACTATCGGACTATGGCTTCGTTTACAACAAGATTCCGATGTACCGTGACAACAAAAGTGCCATAGCTCTTTGCTGCAACAACGTCCAACACTCCAGATCGAAGCACATTGATATTCGACATCAATTTATCAGGGAAGAAGTTGAAAAGGGGATTGTGGAACTTTACTTCTTGAGGACAGAGTTTCAGCTGGCTGACATCTTCACAAAAGCACTACTGAGAAAACGATTTCAATTCATTCTCCCGCGTCTTAGAATGAAGAGTATCACACCAGAATCGCTCAAAAGTCTTCAGGAAGAGAATAACGAGTAACGGATTTGCTTCAGATATCCTTGTATATATTCAAAACCAAAAAGAAAAATACAAAAATATAAAACCTACAAAACCCATAAAAATCTGAAAAACCAAAAATACCAAAAAAAATAGTTCTTTTCTAGGCATGTCTTCTGTTTATCGATAACATTTAAGGTTCTAGAAATGTCATTCAACAATGGCACGAAATTTTATATGAAGCTTGAGCAAAAGTTATAATAAATGGTTAAAAGATGTCATCATGGCTTGCTATTACTTCAGATAGCAACCCACACTTCTTGATGGGGAAAACACGTTGCCAAAAAGACGGTTGTTCCTCTTACTGGGTGAAGTTCACTCGGGCACGAATTACTTTTTATCCGTGTTTCTTCGAAATTATGTACATTTCATTGCACTATCTCTTGTACAAGAAGAGAAGTCTTCTTTACATCACAAAGTCTCTCTCATCTATGATTCTTCAAGAGAGACTTTGCGGTTCACAAGGTGGCAATTGGACTTAAATTTTCACAAATACTTGACACTCAATGTAATGACTACAGCTCTTTAAATAGAAAACGGGTCATTAATTGAGGGGGAGAGTATTTGCTCAAAATTTCTGCACATTTCAAAACTTTGTGCATCATCAGTTATGGTTGGATAATCAGTTCGTCTCAAAATCAGTACATATTAAAATATGACCACATTTTCTCCCACATTTTCTAAACGAATTTAAATCAATTGGGATCAAAAAATCTCAAAAGATTTAAAAAAATTTTATCGAGGGAGAGAATGTGATCTATATATGAAAATCTGATAAAAATGTGATGGTTTGACTTTAATATATGCTCTCCCACATGTGCCTAACTCTTTCAAACAACAATGCACATATTAAGGGAGATCAAAATGGCTTTCGGTGACAAAAAGGATTTGGCATCTCATTTGAGCGTGACTCAGACTTGTCTAAATAGATTGTACCGTTTCGAGAAACCTTTTGTGAACTTGATCAGGACGGGTAAAAATTTCAAGCTAGTCTAACTAGTGATGTAAACGTGTCTCGGATGGATCTTGGTCACTTAAGGTGGATCAATTCAAAAAGTGCCACTCTACCCAATATGCGCAAATTTTAAATTAATATGTATGTGCACATGTTAAGGGGAGCATTTGGAAAATATAAAACCTCTCAAAGTTTTAAAAAAATGTGTTTCTTATATCATAAAGACTTTGAGTGATTTTTCAAACATTTGATCAATAGAAAAATATGATAGTCATGAAGTTATAATGTGGCTAAGGTTAGGAAAACCGCCCTATGATCCGCCAGTTCCGAAGGGATCTACCCAAGGACAATACCAAAATAGATAGTATTAGAAAGTCCTTAGGTATGATTATGAACAAAGGAGTAATGTGAGAAAGGGAAAAAGAAGGGGTTGAAGAATTAAAAAGAAATTAAATAAGAAAGGGTGAAAAGAAATAGCCCTCCCATTATTCAACCTTAGGGCAGAAACCGGTTTCAATTCATATGCTACTGGTAGTTACTTAGGTAACACCGGTATTGAAGACAAGACGTCATGGACCCAGTGACGCACTGCACTAAACCTTCTAAGCCACTCAAGTTCTCTCAAGAGAGCTTGTTTTTGTGTAATGCACAAAATATCAACAAAAAGTTGAGTACTAATAAATAAAAAGTTGAATATATTTAATGCATGTTGTAACCTCGATAGTGTAAAAATAGTATTAAACAACAAACATTTATTTGGATGTAGAAAATTAAATGCAACATTTAAATTTCTATTAATATTTAGGTATCCGGCATAAAGATTGACTATTTATAGGTTATAAGTATGAAAGCACCGCTTGGACAGTCTATATAAATTCATATTTAGCATTATCACAAGCAAAAAATACAAGAAATAAACACTAAGAATGAAACTTATCAATGTGGTTTGTACGCTCTTGCTTCTCATCACAACCACAAGCGCAACAACACATATTGCAGGTAGATTGTTTGTATTTATTTCAAGGAAATTAAGTGTACATAAGTTCATCTCTATTAGCATTTCTGTTTTTATATGTGGTTCATGAAAATTTGAATAATTCAATTTTGTTATGCGTGCATGTAGGTGATGGGAAACTAAAAATATGTGACGCCGACCTTGACTTGCCCGGTTGTACTGCAGAATATTGCCTAACTCGTTGTAAAGCTTGGTTTGGAAATAGCGCCAAAGGGTTATGTAAGAAGAATAATACGATGTGTCGTTGTTTTTGGTTTTGTAAAAAACATTAATAAAGAATTGTAATAAGAAGTTTTGTTTAACTTATGAGTCATGATATTTTAATGCTCTCTTTATTGAATTTGTAAAAATTATTGGGATCTAAGCTATTTCAAATTGTAAGAATAACCAGTTCAATGAGTTAGCAAAAAACTTACGGGTTTTGGTTGTGCTCTTGGTATGAATGGGTACATTGCGAAAAAAATCAAATGGAAATGAAATTTGTGACTCAATTATGTGCAAATTAAATGGGTAAATTATTGAACAAATCAAAGTTATTCACTACTACAAAAAAGAGGCTTTAGGTATGGTTTTTGAACTGTACTAAATATTGGCTTACCAAAAATAAAATATTTTTTGGTACGGATTAGTACGGTGTTGATAATGCTTTTTTACCAAATGCTCTTCCAGTAAGGGTCTTGCAAACTAAACTAGCGTTAGTGATGAAAATTACCTTACTAACCCAAACTTTTAATTAAAGTGTATCTCATTATAAGAGTCTGGCTCGTCTATTAAAAGTAAGTGCTTTTAATTTATTTAATTTACAAACGCTAATGTATGTGCGATTATTTCCAAAAGTTGAAATGTACAAGTGGAATTAAGATGTTTAATCCTTACCGTAGGATGAAAGATAGATCAATGGCTTAGATGGAGTGTTTTGATCTTTAGAGATTTATTGTTTTGCATTGAACTTTTGTCTCGATCTTATACATATAAGAGGCATGCAGAACCCGTGCTACGCACAGGCTTAAAATCTAATTGTTAATCGCGTACTTTTTCTGTGTATTGGCAAGTGTATGCTTATTTATTGTTTAGTATGTTGTATAAAATGTTTTTACTTTGTTGTATGAAAATTTAAAAATGTTTGACGTTGTTTTGGTTTTGTCGTGCTACGCACAAGCTTTGAATCTACGTGTTGTTCCCGTAATGTTTCTGTCTATTGGCGAATGTATGCCAATGTATAGTTTACTTAGTTGTATGAAACGTTTCGGGCTCATTCTAATTGTTTGTACCGTATTGCAGAGCATTAATTTTCGTTAATTTGTTGTTCAATAGGTTTATTAGTTGTAATTTTGTTATCACAAATACTCAAAATGATTTTATCAGTATAACAGGGAACATCATTATTTTGATTATTTATTCAGTTATCTAAGTGTTCATAGCGTAATATCTGGAACTAATTATCGTCATTTTTGAAACTCTCATTTTTTGCAGATAGTCGGTTTTTGTTTGTCAATGCCGTTATTTTGTTACACGGGCTCATTTTAATTGTTCGTAACATATTGCTCATCATTAATTTTGTCATTTTGTTGGTTAATAGGTCATTAGTTGTGATTTTCGTATCACAAATACTAAAAATAATTTTATAAGTCGAAGAGGGAACATAATTACAGTGATCATTTATTCAGTTATCTAATTGTTCATAGCGTAATTTTTGGCACTAATTTGCGTCATGTTTGAAAGTCTCATTTTTTTTGCTGATAGTCGGCTTTTGTTAGTCAATGCCAATATTTCGTTACCTTTAGTTGAGGTCGAGTAAAAAACTCAAAATGATTTTCAGGTTTTATAGCCTTTTCATAACGTAATTAATTATATTTTATTGTCAATTTTTTTTGATAAAAAGCCTAGGTATAATACAAAGAATGCAAAATTTGTTTACTGATCCATTATCAATGAAATGGATCGTAATGAGTTCCAAACAAAGTGACAAATCAAACCACAATATAATCCATGCTCAAAATTCCAAAAAAGCCAAAAAGAACAAATATTAACGATCAAATAGCGTGAAACTTAGCAACGAAAGAATGTGGATAGTGCTTTATAATTCCGAATGTGCATAGTGCTTTATAATTCCATGTTATTCACACACGTTCCAATTCTTTTGCAAACTTATATATATACATAGGCAAATATATGTTTTACCATCTCACCAGATACAACAAAGATGTCGCTCATGTATCCTACATTCTATTGTTGGGTATGTCACTCGAGTGTTTTGATACCTTCCTCTAATAGTTCAAGAAGAAATGCAGATTCATCTTTTGGTTCTTTTGACCGACTTTCACGCATTAAGAAAATCCAAATTATTTGCAATTAACGGTATTAGAAGAAATGAAGGTGAAAGTTTTGCACATCCTAATGTCGAAGTTATATATATATTTCGAATGGAGATATGAGGAGAGACTTTTTGAAATGTCCACATTAATGAATGTTGTTGATCACTAAAGAAATTGAAATGATAGGTTTCAAAGCTCCTGCAATAGCTTTGGTTCTCTTTGCATTTAACTTAAATGTCACTTTTAAGATGTTAACTAATGAAATCAATTTATCTCTGTTGTAAAAATCAGTCTAGGCGGCCGATTAATCCCCGCATAATCAATGATCGCTCACTAAGCGCCTTGATTTATCATAATCGGCCTATTTAATCGCTTTGGTCAAAGATCGCTTAAAAATCGGTCAACAAACAGATTAATCGGACAAAATCGGTCTAATTGGAGAAAGTCGCTTAAAATTCGGTCAACAAAATCGCTTAAAAGTCGGACAAAATCGCTTAAAAATTGGTCAACAAACCGATTAATTGGACAAAATCAGTCAAACATCGCTTAAAATGGTCAACAAACCGAGTAATATCTATGTTTGACTTTGAACTTTAAAAAATTATGTATTATGTTTATATTTGAACACTTTAAATATTTCAACTTTGATGCATTATGTTTATCTTATACATATAATATAATATAATATCAAAAATTACAATTTCGTGCATAAAAATACCAATCCGATTATCCCCGATTAATCCCCGCCTAACCAATTAATCGCTACCCAACCGCCTCACTAGCGCCTAGCGATTTTTACAACCTTGCAATTTATTGAATAAGAAAACAACGTAACTTGATAAGAGACTCAATGAATTCTTTATTCGTTAACATTTTAATAACGTTGTATATTTTGATTATTTTGATGATTTGCAGTCCTAGTTTGATGATTGAAAAATCGTAAACATTACTTTGATGACCATGCCATAAGCTATTAACGTTATTTTCATTACCTTGATGATTACATCAAATCCTTTAATTTTGCATCTACTAACAAAAAGAATAAACGGAAACTGTTGAGCTTTTAATGAGTTATATAACAAATCATGTCTAGGATAACGTATCAAACTAATGGGCCATTATTATTTTAATAACAATTCCTTTTAGTCCCCTAAAATTTCGCTATCATACAAGAAACGTATCTTTTTAGTCCTCTCTATACAAAAGGCACTTTACCCTAATTTTATCACTCTCTCACGTAGCCACCAAAAACTTTTCACACCTCTTTCTTTTTCTCTCGTTTAACAGCAACCACACACACATCTCACCTCTTCACAAAACAAAACAACCACCAACAATCGGACTCAATATCTATTAGAGGCCACACGTAGGTATTTGTTGATTCGTTTTGTGTATCATTGAACGAACCAAAGATAGAATATAACATAGTTGTTAATATTCTTTCTTTATTTTCGTATATGAAAGAAAATTTTAAAACT
>LBNU01005393.1:3140-22163 GCA_014162995.1 Artemisia annua | reverse complement strand
CCTTTATGTTTGCTAAGAAAGAATATCCACTTAGAGCTGGAACTCTCACTTCAATGTTGTCAACACAAATAAGAGTTCATGAAGATACTGAGAAGGTAAGAGCATTAATAAAAAGAATTCAAGAACAATGTTCAAGAGCTATTCAAGCATTAAGAAGAAAGTGAAGTGTTTGGAAGAATTCCCCAAATCCTAAGACATGATGCAGATTGAAGAAACTTATTGATTTGTAGAGAAATCATAAGTTTAGGGGAGGATTGTTGGGAATAAAGCTAACAGTTACCACTGATAAGCTTGTGAAAGACACTGTTGAAGAATGCACTAGCAGTGGAAACACATTACCACTACTAGTACATATTATTACCACTGCTATTAGGATAACTGTTATGTATTCGTATATAGATAAATATAGAAAAGATCTTGTGTATATTCTATTATGATAGCTTTATATTTATCTTGTAAAGGACTCCTTGTGCTATAAAAGGAGGTCCTAGGTCATTGTTCTAGGTACGTATCAACCCTAGAAAGCTTCAAGGTGTAACCCTAGTGATAAGTNCGCAAGGCCCACGAATACGAAATCTCACTTAAGCCCACCACGAGTGGACTGCTTGGGCCCATGAAGGACCAAGCCCATACACGGTTACATACTTGGTATACGATATCTCTTATTCTTTTGATAGATATCGCATAACCGAGGATTGGGGAACACGAAACCAACTAGGGCTTCGTGTGTATAAATAGAGGTCCCCTAGGTCCTCTACAGGTACGATACACAACCCTAATTCACAAATCCTTTACCTAAACTCGATTACTTACTCTCACGCCGGAGGATAATCGGGGGAAACAATCCCTCGATAAGCCTAACGGTGTTTCTTGTTTCTCTTAGTGCGCAGGTTCCAAGCACTAAATACCCGAATTGGTACTCAAGCCAAGCCTTGCCCAACTTTTGTATCAACAATAAGCAAGATCACTCGTATTATTATCAATAATATTGAAGCTTTGTGTTAAACTTACAACTGTTCTCACTTACATTACATCATACAATTCATATTCTAAGTATTGTTAAGTATATTCCGCGTGCTTAATAATATAACTCAAAGTATCACTCTAACACAAGGCGTGTGTTTAGATCCTACAATTGTGCTTCTATCATAAAAATCAGAGGGGTTATGGTGATGATGATTATATGATGGTCTACTGGTGTTTGATTCATGGATTCTGGTATTGATTGAGCCTATTAAAGATAGGCTTTGGCTGAGAATTCTCCCTATTACAGTTAGGGATTAAACTTTGTAATTCTCATTTTTCTATTCCTAATCTCATAAACGCCTAGTATAAATTTGCAGAGTAGATTGTTATTATTCTGAATGTTAGTTGCTATTATTGCTTGTGTAGTTCATAATTGAATTAGTTTCTGTGAATTAGTGGAATAGTTGATAATTTTATCATTTGTTGAATTGAAATTGATTGTGCTACTGTTGAATCTGCAATTAATTGATGAGGTGTTTTGTTGTTTGCATTTCCTGTTCAATTGATCTTATAAGAGTATATTTGAGTTAGATCTGTCATAACTGTGGTTTTGTTTAGTATGTTTAACAGATTTGAGGTGTTAACTGCTAGTATAAGGAGTGTTTGGATCTGCTTTGTTTGGACTATTTTTGGAGTTAATTTGTTGATTGTTCTGCACTATTAGTATCTCATAGGTTAGACTAGATCAGTAGTTGCATAAAATTAGTAGGTGTAATAGTAAAGTCAAAATTTGCTTAATGTCTCATTACTGCTTAGTGATAGAGTTAACTGTTCAAATCTGTTAGATCACTAAGTGGTTTTAGTGTTATTGATTGTTAAGTTTGGATTTAAGAGTATTCATTAGACATCTAGGATAATTTTTGATTTGCTAAATGTGGATTTGGTCAAAGTTCTTGTGTAATACTAAAGTCAATGTTCTGCAATAATAAGCTTGCATGTCTGATTTTCCACCTCTGTTCTTGGCAAAATTTAGTGGATCAATTGATGTAGAGTGATAGGGCTTTTTGAGCTTTTAGATACTCGGTAGTATAGGGAATCATTTGCCCCCATTAGTTTTCAGTTTCCAGCTTATTTGGACTGCTTTTTTAGGACTGTCAAGTAGGTACTTAACACATTGGTTGTTGAATTTACATAGGGACTGCAGTTTAACTTTTTAACCTGTAATCTGAGTTTGTTTGATGTAGTTGAGCATTATGGAAGTTGTTTGATTGTTTTACATGTTACCTGAGCCATCTGCTTATTCTGAATCACTTTTTGCTTATTGCTAGCTTTATGCAAACTGCTTATTTGTTCACTTGAGAGTTCTGGTGTTGTTTTTGGTCTGAATTCTGTTTGTGTGAGCTTTTATTAAGTATTTTCACCTTCTGTTAGAGTTTTAGAAAGTTTTGTTACAAGTGCTTATTAATAAACACTTATAATAAGCTGTTAATAAGCCAAATAATCACTTTCAGCTGATTTTTCTATTTTTCTTATTTTTCTCAGATTGCAAATAATATTTTAGAATTCTCATAAAAATTTCAGAATTTTTCTCGTTCATTTACTATTTCTTTTCATTTTTAAATAGATTTTAGAATAATAAATCATTTTTAAATACAAAATAAATCACAAAAAGACAAAAATATTTTCTGATTTTATTTTTAATTTTCATTTTCAGTTTATTAAGATTTTTAGAAAATAAATTTGTAGAATAAACTCTTCATTTTATAATTAGTTTGAATTTCTTTTATTAAATAAAAAAATACAAAAATAGTTTTTAATTCATATTAAATTAATAAAAAGACAAAATAATATTTTTCTTTTTCCTAAAATTTTCTTTTATCATTTTAAAGTTTTAAAAATTTCATTTGAGCCCGTAGGTTTAGCCTAGCTTAAAATTCATTTTTTATTTTGTTACGTAGACGTTTTAATTAGTTTACGTTTACGGTTTTTAACATTTGTGCTTATCACACTTGTACTTTGTGCATAATTACTTGTTTTTTATTGCAATTTCATATTATTAGTTTTAAAATTCAAATATTTTCTCTTTTAACTTTTTCACAAACACGATTTCACGAATCGAATATCACGATTACATTCACTTTCACACGGACACGACCCGGCTTTTGATTATTCGTTGATCAATACTTGGACTATAAATGATATAATTGGTTTTTAAATCAATCAATTTTTGGCGCCGCTGCCGGGGAAGGTTGAAGTGAATTTTGGTTTTCGTTTTTGAAAAATCGTTGTTTTGAAAAACCTTCCTTGTATATATTTTCTTTTATAAAAAGTAAAAAAATAATAATAAATAATAAATAAAAAGTAAAAATCAAAAATATTAAACACTTTTCCTAAAGTGTTTGCAAAATACCAAAAATATAATAAATCATCCTCACTCTACCTCTACAGAGTGTTGTAAACCAAATAACTTCGAACGCAAAAAGAGATTGTGAAATTATTCGTTTTCGGATTACTTTAATTCTATAACCAACTCCCTCGTTGTGAGTAGATTTAAAGGAAACGATTTCGGGTGACGAATCGATCACAAAAAAATAACAAAACAAAAGAAAATTACAAAAATATTGTGATTTTAAAGTTTTCTTTTATATAAAAACCAAAAATATTTTCGTTTCCAAATTTGTTTTTCTTTTGTTTTTCATTTTTCTAATTACAAAAACCCAAAAATATTTTCTTTTTCAATTTGATTTTTGTTTTTATGATTGATTTTTTTTTACAAAATACCAAAAATACTCTTCTTATCTTCTTATCCGTTTAATTCTTCTTCTCTAATCTTCTAAACCGATAATTCTTTCTCTATCTCCTCTTATGTTTAATTCTTATGGATCCGATTTGTGATAATTGTGGAGAACCGTTCTTTGAAGGCTCGTGTGTTTGGTGTACGTGCGAACAATGTGGTAGTGATATTCATGACGGCGTTTGTTGGTTTTGTAATTCTCCCGCGTATGTTCAAAGATCAATCTTTCAAAACGTTCCCGATTATTATCCAACACCACCACCACCTTCGTTCACTTGCTTTAATTGTGGAAATCCATCCGACGAAGGATTACCGTATGGAAAATGTTTTTGTAATCAATGTGGATACACGAATTGTATGTGTTACGTCCCGAGTGCTGAAACGTCTTACGCTTGTGATACGAGTTTTGATAATTATCCTCAAAACGACTTCAATCTTCCTTTTCAAAACTCTTATGAGCAAGTACCATATTATAATGGTGATTCATTCCAAAGTTCATCAAATTTTGAAAATTGTGGGGGATCGTTTGAAAATTCTTATTATGAACCTAATTTGTGTTACGATTCTTATAACCAACCCCCACAAAATCTCGACAAATTTCAAATTCCGGATGAAGTTATTGAGGAAATGAAATCCCTTCGTGAGATGTTACAAAAGTGGGCGGATAATCGTGATACTTATACTCCCGATTCTCGCGAGAAGTCTATTGCAGAGTTACTTGCCGAAGAGAGAGTGTCTAATCCTTATAAATCATTTTACTATAATTCCGACGATGATGAGAAAATTACGATCAATCTTTATTCTCACAGAGCTTCTGTTTTTTCTCCCGTAGAACCCGAGGACTCTCTAAAAATGGGGGACGAGCCTCTTAACACTATTACGGCAACGGAATCGGACGAATTCAATAAGTCTAGTGTTGAGAACCTTGTCCCAATCCCAAGTAAGTCCGGGGAAAATTCTAACGGTGATCGTGAATTTGTTCAAGATAATCCTCTTGATATATCTAAAGATAATTCTGTGGATTCGAATTCAAATGATGATGATACGCTTCCGGTTGAGGATGTTCCAAACGAAAATATCACTATTTATTCGAACATTTTTTTTGAAACCGTTGATACACATGATTTATCGATTGATGATAATCACGTCGAGAACGATGATGTTGAAAGTTATTCCGATTCTCACAATGAGTATACTACGAATGATGAGGACTCTTGTGGAGATATCGATGATGTTGAGGAATCGCGTTCCGATTATGAGTTAGAGGAGATAAAGGATTTTGAACTTGATGAAGATGAGATTGAAGATGATTTACTTCGTGAAAAATTATCCAATATCTATCTTCTTATTTCAAAAATCGAAGCTTTAAAAAATCCGACTCCGTCTTCTGATCCATTGATTACCTCTTCATTTCCTATCCCCGATATGGATAGTGACTTTTTACCCGAGCTTGAGATTTTTCGATTTGAAGAGACGAGTAGTGGCAATCCCACTATTCATGCTGATATCTCTCTTCCGGATTACGAGTGCTTTGATTTTGAGATCGACTCTTTACTTAATTTCGATAATCCGTCTCGTGACCCTCTTTTAGAGGATGTCGATTTATTTCTTGCTTCGGATGACTTGATACCACCGAGTATTGAGAATAACGAGAATGATATCCAAAGAAACGTGCTTAATGAAGAAATTCTTAATGATGATTTGATTTCTGATACCGACTCATTTCTCTTTGATTTTTCGTCTTCTCGTCCACCCGCGAAGCCACCGGATGTAGATTTTACGAATGACGTTATTTTTAGAGTGGTGGACGAGATTTATGATCATGATGATCCGGTGCTTAAAATTTTACCCACCCAACCCACCCGTGATTCAGATATTGAATTTGCTATTATCATCCGAGTGTTTCACCCATTCTTCATTTATCCCATCATTTCTCCATCTTTCCACTCCACCGGGAGTGAGGATACTGTCTTTGACCCCGGCACCTCCGTTTTTCATGCCGAGTGTCCGTTTCATTTGCTCCCTCAAGATTAAGTAAATTCGGGGCGAGTCTAAACTATACAACTCGATAAAAAAACAAGCGCTTCGTGGGAGGCACCCCATGCTTATCCTTTCTATCTTCTTTCTATTTTCTTTTCTAATGTGACGTGAGGAGGTGCGCCTCTTCCATTTCTCGTGTTTTGTGCTTGTTGTTTATGTCCAGGATTGTGCCCGAATAATGAAGACTCTCGTGCTCGTTGTTTCTCTTCTCCACTCGAGTATCATTCTTCGTTGCTTATGGAAATCCGTAATATCCTTAAATCTTATCGACTAACGTTATCTTTGGCATCATTAATAAACGGCCTAGATTTTTGTTAGGATTACCCTTAGCTTTGAAACATTGAGGACAATGTTTATCTTTAGTCTGGGGGGTAAATCTTCGATTTGATTTGACCTTGCACTTTCACCTTTGTCGTTTACTCTCGCAACCCCGTTTTTCCTTAAAAAATGCAAAAATTGAAAATTTTGAAAAAAATTTCAAAGAAAAAAATGATGAAAATGTTGTGAAAAAAAGCACAAAAAAATGTGAAAAGTTGAGAAAAATTGTGCAAAAATAGAATAAGTGTTTTGACACCATGTTGACTTTCTTGCTGGCGAGAGTAGGAATAAAATTTTGACTTGACCGGGCGTGTTGAGCCCTAGCTTGTTCCCTTAACCTATGATGATCATATAAGCTTATGCTAGTTTTGTACACAAGGAGCTATAAAATGCGAATTCTTTCTTAAGAATCTGCAAGTTCCCGTACATTACTTTATACATGCGCAACTTAAAAGCTTTCACTAGTCTTTTACATAAGAAGCTAGAAAATGTGAATTCTTTAGCTAGAATTTGCAAGTTTCCGTAATTGACTTTAAATATGCGTGGCTGATTATCGGCTAAGTATTCGCGGATCTCATTATTTGAGATTTGTTAAAAATGCGAAGAGCGAGAAATGATAGTGTTTATTTAGAAGTTAGATGCCATACGTGGAGTAGTGGTTCTCTTTAAAGCTCATCGAAGGTACTTGTGGTCTTTTGTTCCCATCAGATTGTTTCACCCCATATCTTTTGTATAATAATTAAAGATATTTAGGTTTTGACGAAATTAGTTCTTTATCTTCTTAAGAGAATCTTTGCTTAAAAATTGGGTACACATCAATGATACACGCAAATTGTATTGAGTTGTATTGTATTACGTTGTATTGAGTTGTATGTATGTGGTTTCGGAGCTACCCTTTAGAGCCCGTTATTCATAAGTGCTAAGGTGCTTTGAAACTTCGGATTGAGATAGGACCTTGGATCCTTACTTCTAAAGGCGGTAAGGTCTTGGATTGAAACCGTGAAGGTTCGGAGTTGAAAAGTTACTAAGGCAAGAAAAAGGAAAAAAAATGAATGAAAAAATTATCAAGAAAAGTCAAAAAAGTGAAAAAAGTGGAAAAATCAAAAGAAAGAATAAGGATCGATGTTGAGATTTATGGATTATAAGCTTAAGTGTTAAGACTAAAGTTGGTAGCGCGTGAGGTGCATGCGAATGATCCTAGATCGGGCGCATGAGGTGCACGTGAAAGTACTCTCCAACTTATGTCTATTTTGATGTATTCCAAAGACTTTGTATGTATGTATCCAATATCCTTGATGTGGACCTCATTTTAAAGTAAATTTTCTTAAGAGAAGATCGATAACTACTTAGCGTTTGAATTCTTGGTATCTTTATCGGACTAACTCATATTGAAACGATAAAATATGAAGCAATTCATTTCTCAACATAAGTAAAAAAATCTAGATACACTAAGATATGGGAGCAAGAGGTTTTCACAAGTAACTTCCATGGGTAGTGTTGGCATCTAATTTCTAAGTAGGCTGTGATCTCGTTCATAAGCTTAGTTTGGAAGCTTGTGAAAAATCAAGAATGACGAATTTTATCCTTATGGTCACTATTCTTTGACTTGTGTTTCTTCTCTATGACCCTAAACGTTATTGCAAAATAATGAAAGTTAACATATCGTCACATTAATAAAGTTGAAAAATACAAAAATAATAGTGTAAAGTTAGTATATGGAAAAAATGGGTAAACGGGGCGTTTCAGGGAATAAATGATTTCGAATCTCTTTTGAACGTTCTTGCTACTTTTCAAAGTTAGTAAAAAGAGGTTTTGAAATTATTTATCTCAAAAGCGTGATTCGATCACATTGCGTGAGGACACGACAATACCTTAGTCTAGGGGATTTTGGTATGTGTGTATTTACACATACTTTTGACCTAATAAAACGGACTTAAATGACCAAAAACCGAGCGAATTATGCCAAATACATGTGTTTTTGTGTTTCTGAATGAGCAGGTACGGATATTAAAGAGAATGGATAAAATCACGAAAAGACGACAAAACCGAGCACGAGATTTGGAAAGAGTGTATTAAAGCCGAGCTGGGAAGCATTTTCTCAAGTTTGAATCCTAAATGAGCTCAAAATGACAACAATGGTCCTCAAAGAATCACAAAAAGTCAAAAATAACCCTTGGAATAAATTTACAGAATGGTCCCTGAGTTTTCAGAAAGTTACAAAGTTAGTCCTTGTGATTTTTCTTAAACCTAAGCTGCTAATCTACTAAACTCATTTAGCCCTTAATAAACCAACAACCCAAAACCCAAAACATAAACACAAAGCCCAAACAAACACCAGCCCACACCCTATTTACAAAAACCCAAGATCCGGTTCAAATCATAACCCATAAACCCCATCCCATACCCAGTCACCATATACCCGGCCTAATCAAAATATAATAAAAAAATCACCACGCGCCTTTTTACCCTTTCCTCCAATTTCACCAGACATGAACCCTAGAAAATTTACCCATCAAATTCACCCAATTAAGGGCATAACCGTCAAATTCCCCACACCCTGACTACTCTGACACAAAGAATGACACGTGGGAGCTTTTTATTGGACTGAACGCGTCACAAGATGGAATTCAAAAGCTGTGATTGGTTATGATGAGTATAAGGGATCAAAATGGGAATATTCTATGATGATACCTCTTCTGGATTCTTTTGAGGACTTTCTCAGCTCGGCTATATAAGATGCTCCTCACCCACAGATTCGGATGGTTAGATAGTTAGTTTAGCTAGTGTAGGAGTAGGTTAAAATAGCTTATTATTGTAATTCTTAGCTCATTTACACGTTTTGTAACTCTTTCATATTGTATTCGTTCAAGTTTTTAATAAATTTGAAGTTTTCAAGTTCAGAATTCATTGTCAGTTAATTTTTCAAAGCAAAACCTTTGTTCTCTAGTTGTTTCAAACATTTTTCAAAGATCTCAGAAGCTTATTCAAGCTTGTGATAAGCTTGTAGTGATAGTTAGAATCTACTTATGGTGAATTGTGCTTCTATCATAAAAATCAGAGGGGTTATGGTGATGATGATTATATGATGGTCTACTGGTGTTTGATTCATGGATTCTGGTGTTGATTGAGCCTATTAAAGATAGGCTTTGGCTGAGAATTCTCCCTATTACAGTTAGGGATTAAACTTTGTAAGTCTCATTTTTCTATTCCTAATCTCATAAACGCCTAGTATAAATTTGCAGAGTAGATTGTTATTATTCTGAATGTTAGTTGCTATTATTGCTTGTGTAGTTCATAATTGAATTAGTTTCTGTGAATTAGTGGAATAGTTGATAATTTCATCATTTGTTGAATTGAAATTGATTGTGCTACTGTTGAATCTGCAATTAATTGATGAGGTGTTTTGTTGTTTGCATTTCCTGTTCAATTGATCTTATAAGAGTATATTTGAGTTAGATCTGTCATAACTGTGGTTTTGTTTAGTATGTTTAACAGATTTGAGGTGTTAACTGCTAGTAAGAGGAGTGTTTGGCTCTGCTTTGTTTGGAATATTTTTGGAGTTAATTTGTTGATTGTTCTGCACTATTAGTATCTCATAGGTTAGACTAGATCAGTAGTTGCATAAAATTAGTAGGTGTAATAGTAAAGTCAAAATTTGCTTAATGTCTCATTACTGCTTAGTGATAGAGTTAACTGTTCAAATCTGTTAGATCACTAAGTGGTTTTAGTGTTATTGATTGTTAAGTTTGGATTTAAAAGTATTCATTAGACATCTAGGATAAGTTTTGATTTGCTAAATGTGGATTTGGTCAAAGTTCTTGTGTAATACTAAAGTCAATGTTCTGCAATAATAAGCTTGCATGTCTGATTTTCCACCTCTGTTCTTGGCAACATTTTGTGGATCAATTGATGTAGAGTGATAGGGCTTTTTGAGATTTTAGATACTCAGTAGTATAGGGAATCATTTGCCCCCATTAGTTTTCAGTTTCCAGCTTATTTGGACTGCTTTTTTAGGACTGTCAAGTAGGTACTTAACACATTGGTTGCTGAATTTACATAGGGACTGCAGTTTAACTTTTTAACCTGTAATCTGAGTTTGTTTGATGTAGTTGAGCATTATTGAAGTTGTTTGATTGTTTTACATGTTACCTGAGCCATCTGCTTATTCTGAATCACTTTTGCTTATTGCTAGCTTTATGAAAACTGCTTATTTGTTCACTTGAGAGTTCTGGTGTTGTTTTTGGTCTGAATTCTGTTTGTGTGAGATTTTATTAAGTATTTTACACCTTCTATTAGAGTTTTAGAAAGTTTTGTTACAAGTGCTTGTTAATAAGCACTTGTAATAAGCTGTTAATAAGCCAAATAAGCACTTTCAGCTGATTTTTCTATTTTTCTTATTTTTCTCAGATTTCAAATAATATTTTAGAATTCTCATAAAATTTTCAGAATTTTTCTCATTCATTTACTATTTCTTTTCATTTTTAAATAGATTTTAGAATAATAAATCATTTTTAAATACAAAATAAATCACAAAAAGACAAAAATATTTTCTGATTTTATTTTTAATTTTCATTTTCAGTTTATTGAGATTTTTAGAAAATAAATTTGTAGAATAAACTCTTCATTTTATAATTAGTTTGAATTTCTTTTATTAAATAAAAAATACAAAAATAGTTTTTAATTCATATTAAATAAATAAAAAGACAAAATAATATTTTTCTTTTTCCTAAAATTTTCTTTTATCATTTTAAAGTTTTAAAAATTTCATTTGAGCCCGTAGGTTTAGCCTTGCTTAAAATTCATTTTTTATTTTGTTACGTAGACGTTTTAATTAGTTTACGTTTACGGTTTTTAACATTTGTGCTTATCACACTTGTACTTTGTGCATAATTACTTGTTTTTTATTACAATTTCATATTATTAGTTTTAAAATTCAAATATTTTCTCTTTTCACTTTTTCACAAACACGATTTCACGAAGCGAATATCACGATTCCATTCACCTTCACACGGACACGACCTAGGTTTTGATTATTCGTTGATCAATACTTGGACTATAAATGATATAATTGGTTTTTAAATCAATCAAAAGGACCCCCGAGGAGTACTACGATCTTATCGAAAACATGACTGCCCACCACAATTTTTGGGATTCCTCAGCCGAGAGGAATGATTCCCGTAAATCCGTCAATCCTGCCTCTTCTGATATTGCTGCTCTAACTAAAAAGATGGATGATTTGTCCACTGATGTGTTAAGAATTTATCAATCTAATCAAAATATCAATCATCAAGTCAGAGCTGTCAGTCATAATTGTGAAACATGTGGTGGTCCACAACCATATACTGAGTGCCCAGCCACCGGTGGCTTCGTTCACGAGAACGTATATGCTGCTCAAGGTTCCTAGAATGCGGGGGATAACTCTTACCAACCACAGGGGGACCCTAATCTCTTAAGTTATCATTCCAATAACTATCTTGGACCACCCGGTTTTAATCAGTCTCAAAACCAAAATGCTCAAAACCGGAACCAAAATTTTCATCAAAATCAGAACCAAAATCGAATGAACCAAGGTTTCCAACACCAAGGGAATTTCAATTCCGGTCAAAACCAGGGCTTTCAAAACCAAGGAAATTTTCAAAGAAATCAAGGTCATGGTAATCAGGGTAATAATTTTCATAATCAGGGTAATTATCAGGGAAACAATTTTCAGGGTAATAACAACTACAATCAAGAAAATTTTCAAAACAACCGTGCTCAAAATTTTCCTAACCAAAATCAAAACGTTGTTCAACCCCAATCTTCCTTCGATGAGTTGTTGAAACAATTCATGAAATCACAAAAGGAAACAAATCGGTTATTGGTCAGCCAAATCTCTGAACTTAAGAAGTCTTTAAATGATCGACCCTCTGGCTCAGGTACACTTCCTAGCAACACGATCGCTAACCCGAGGGGCGATGTTAAGGCGATCACCACCCAAAGTGGAGTTACATATAAAGGACTCACGGCTCCTGTTACCTCTTCTTCTTTTCCTCCCAAGGTAGCGGAACGTGAACCTGAGGTCACCACGGACACGGTACTTCCTACTGATAACGGAGGTACCGACGACGTCCACCCTCAAGTTATCCCGGTCCCAAAACCCAAAACCAAACCTGGAGTTGTTTTTGAACCTCCAGTTGTTCCCGTTGAAAAACCGAACCCTAAACCTTCGATTCCTTATCCATCACGTTTACAAGACCAAAAGCTCCGCGAAAAAGCTAGTCACCAACTGGACAAATTTTTCCAAATTTTTAAAGAATTACATTTTGAAATAAGCTTCGCGGATGCTCTTCTTCTGATGCCCAAGTTTGCATCAACAATCAAGAATTTGCTAAACAACAAGGAAAAACTCTTTGAGATGACAAAAACTCCGTTAAACGAAAACTGCTCTGCAGTTTTGTTGAAACAGCTTCCCGAAAAGCTGGGAGATCCCGGGAAATTTCTCATTCCTTGCATTTTCCCGGGAATGGTTGAATGCTTTGCCTTAGCCGATCTTGGTGCAAGCATCAACCTGATGCCTCACTCAGTCTGGAAGAAACTTTCTCTTCCGGGACTTACTCCTACCTGCATGACTCTCGAGCTTGCAGATTGTTCAATATCTCGTCCCCTCGGCATTGCTGAGGATGTGTTTGTGAAAGTAGGAAAGTTCCATTTTTCGGCGGATTTCGTGATTGTTGATTTCGATGCAGACCCGAGGGTTCCTCTCATTTTAGGGAGGGGATTCCTGTGAATGGGTTGTGCTTTGATCGATGTTTTCGATGAAGAAATCACTCTACGTGTTGGTAATGAAGCCATCACATTCAACCTTGATCAAACTTCGAGGTACTCTTCCAATTATGACTCAGCTGAAATTAACAGAATCATGTCATCCATATTATTTCGGAAGAGTATTCTCAAGAAATTCTTGGTTTCACCGATAATTCTTTGAGTGGCAATCTGATGCGTGGTTTTGTGACCTTACAACAGGTTTTACCTCTCAAGGAATCTCAAGAGGCTTACAACCCCACCAGGCAGTGTACCTGACCGATGTAGTATAGGATAGTGGTAAGTACGGGGGATTGATCGTTCTCTCACAGGGAATAGTGTTCGTTAGGATAGAAAAACTACTCTAATAGGTCTAAGGGTGAAGGAAGATTCTTTTTGTATTTTTATGTTTTTTAGAAAAGCAAGTAAAATCTCGGTTTTGAAGGAGTGGGCAGAATTAGTTGCTAGTCAACTAACCCAAAATTACTACTATTGCAAATTGTTGGGAATTATACTTTGAGTTGATATTGACAAATATGAAAGATGAAGGACTTATGGCAACAAAGAGGAAAGCTTCAAATAAAAAGAAGATTACAGAATATATTTATTATATTAGGAAGATTTACTTTATTCTGTAATAGTTATCTCTTTGTAAACCTAATGACTCTATTATATAAAGAGTCATAGGTACAGGTTTTATATTCATGTCTTCCATAATGTAATATTACAGGAAAAGTGTGTGTGTGTCTAGGCGTCAAGTTCCTACAATGGACGCCTAGGATTTGTATTGTAGAGTAGAGATGATGAAGAAGAACCTTGATAATAATAATGAATCTTTTGTTATTCCGCTGTGCATCTTGTGTTGATCATTATTATTGTATTTATTATTTATCCTAGATCATGGTCTAAACAACCAGGAGTCCAAAACAGTCCTAGAACTTATATGATGGCGCGTGCATAAGTTCTATCAGGTGGTATCAGAGCCACGGGGCTCGTGATCATGGGATTCAACAAGGTTTCTTGGCGAGAAAACAAGAAAAATTCGTCACAGGTTCGTATTTTCGCAACTCACTGCAGGTCAGTTTTCAAACGGCGATAAATCCTTCGTGAACCGTTGGATCGGGCTGAAATTTTTACTGGAGGTTCTTGACATATCAAGGAAGAGTTCCACTGGAGGGATCTTCAATCTGAGCTCTCAGTAAAAAGATAAAAATTTGTGAATTCTGCTACAGAAAAAGTTCATGTAAGTCGAATTTTTAGGGTTTTCTTGTTTCAACTTCTTGAATTTGGTTCAATTCTTGTTTATTCATCGTGGAAGTAATTGTTTATCAAAGAAAAGCTTCTTTGTATTGGATTTAATTGATTTGCAATTAGGGTTTCTTAGGGCTTCAAATAACTGATTGCTTGGAATACATATGTAACCCCTAAAACAAACCCTAACAAGGACCAATCATATAAAATCCTAACTGAGTAGATGAGATGTTGCTGTTGACAATGACACATCATCATCACACATACCTAAACTGTACTGGTGGTGTTATTGTTTTATGCGTTACTGGTACAAAGGCATATGGAGTTACTGGTCGAATGGAGTTCTGTTTGTTGTGGTCCTCTAGGGATAGTTCTACTGGATGTCGCAAGAGTGTGGACCACATGAGGTTTGATGTGGTTACTGGTTACGCTTTGATGGCCACACATGCTACTTTTATTCGACTATGGTTACTGAACTTACTGGAACACTGGCGTAGGGCTACGTTTTCAATGAGTAAAGCTACAAGTAGACCTATGCGTGAATTAAAGTGATGTTATTTGATCATGGGTCACCGTCAAGTCAGCTATGATTTATTTTATTGCTGCTGTGTCGCTTTCTACACATGGTTTTTCTTAACCTCGTACCAAGTTTTTGCTTGTGACATTACATGGTCAAATCGTTATCAATGGGTTAGTGGAGATGTGATAGCGATTGGTGGAAGTTATTTTCTTTGGGAATAAGACTCACGCATGGATGTAAGGTTACTGGTACTAATGCAACTATTACTTGAATGTGTCTTATGATGAAGAGCAAGTATTGGTTTGTTATACTGATGGTTATTGGTTGCTGCTGTTGATGTGTCGTGACTTAGATTTGGACTGAGGTAATTGGTTTTGGGGTAGCTTAATCATGTTTTCACAGCTATTACTTATGACTGGTTTTGGAGTTGATGTGGAGGAGAAACTTTGGTCGAATACTGATTAGGTGGTGATACGCTTACTTTTCATATTCTTGTTTTTGGGAATGAATTACTGGTACATTGGATGCAAATAAAGTAAGGGTACTGGTGTTAATAATGAGGATTGGAGGTTCGAGGTTTCCACTGCTATACTATAAAATTCCCACTGCTAGTTAATTTTTACCATTGCTACCTCGAAATTTTTCCACTGCTCATGTTTTTCGTTTCCACTGCTACGCTTCCTGTTACCACTGCTAGTGTGTTTCGTTCCCACTGCTCGGTTAATTGTTTTCACTGTGTTGCCATTAAGTTGCTATTCAAATTTAGTATTGATGGTGTTGCATGTTTGGTGATATGTTACAAGAAGTTATGGGTAGGCTGTGAATACTCGTTCAAGATTTAATATTGTTAGTATTTGGTTAGTACAGCTTGTTGGCATGAGATTACTAAAGTGAGGGGAAGTATGTATACCATTTTGGAACAGGTTGGTTCCAATACACACACAGAAGACACACACACAAGAGATTTGATTTTTGGTTTTCGGTTCTTAACAGATACAAAGGCTCGTTCTTATTGTTCAATTGATTACGAAGAAAGGTTTTTATCACCAATTTGAAGCTGAAGTGAAATTATTCAGGTTTGTGTTTTATCATACCTTTTCTGTAGGAGGTAACTTGTTTGTTCGTTCAGGTGACTATGAATTGACAAACATTTGAAGGAGTTACGTTATTGTGCTCAGTGTTAATTGTCAAGAGATTGCGATCTCCTGATACGTTAAGTATCCGTTCGAAGTCAGTTTTAGTACAAGATATAAGATACAAGTTTGGGTTGTTCTACTTCAGCATCAAGTTGGTCATACTTAGTTTTCTTCATCAGTGATCATTACATGGAGCCTACATTCGAGAAATGGTTAACATATGGGTTTCAGGGGAAGCTTATTGATTAAATGTTTAACCATCTACATGCATCATTCGAGGAGAAGGTTTTTACAACTGCTAGTTGTTATTACTACTGCTAGTTTTGATTTCTATTGTTTCAAGTACATTTTTAGATGCGGAAAGCTTAATGGTGGGCGACTTTGAAACATTGGAAAGATGGATTGGTCGTATAATATTGATTCGTGGTTGTGAAAATCAAGGTTGCTTAAACTTATCCCCTATTTGATGATGACAAAAAGGGGAAGAAGAAGATTTACAAGATTGCAGCTTGAAGATCCTTGATCATATGCATGGTTTGAGGGGAAGACGACATCTTTCATACACTTGGTTTTGTCATATCAACTAGGGGAAGATTGTTGGGAATTATACTTTGAGTTGATATTGACAAATATGAAAGAGGAAGGACTTATGGCGACAAAGAGGAAAGTTTCAAATAAAAAGAAGATTACAGAATATATTTATTATATTAGGAAGATTTACTTTATTCTGTAATAGTTATCTCTTTGTAAACCTAATGACTCTATTATATAAAGAGTCATAGGTACAGGTTTTATATTCATGTCTTCCACAATGTAATATTACAGGAAAAGTGTGTGTGTGTGTCTAGGCGTCAAGTTCCTACAATGGACGCCTAGGATTTGTATTGTAGAGTAGAGATGATGAAGAAAAACCTTGATAATAATAATGAATCTTTTGTTATTCCGCTGTGCATCTTGTGTTGATCATTATTATTGTATTTATTGTTTATCCTAGATCATGGTCTAAACAACCAGGAGTCCAAAACAGTCCTAGAACTTATATGATGGCGCGTGCATAAGTTCTATCACAAATAAAATAAAATAACTAAACTATTTGGTTGTGAAAACAATATGGAGAAAAGTTGTGTTTACTTAGACTTCATTACTCCCTAACTATCTTTTACCGGTTAATTGATATGTATGTTACTTGTGTGGATGAAGGGTGTATTCCTAATAACTCATGGAGTGGCATACATATCTCTCCAATTCTATGAGCTCTTATCTCCTCCTATGCCATGCACGGCACAACCATAGGGATTGTAAACAGTGGCTCATGCGTTAAATACTACCTTAATAGCCTAGTATGCCTTGGCTACATGTTTCCCAAGACGTTCAAGCACGTTACCATAAAGGAGGTTGGCCAGTTTTCTTGAGCCTAACATTGATGGAACAATCATCCCAACAAACAACAACACATCAATTAACCAATAATTAATAGTTAGGTTTCATTAGATCTAAGCAAACACAAGAGAATTTAGCTACACATGTTAATTAAAAGACAAGCAAAAGAGATAATCAACCAACACATAGACATATTGATTGAATTAAAGTGAAGACTTATCTTTAATTAAGCATGAGGGTTCCAAGGGTTGGAAACCCTAAAAAGTGCAGAAAATTCGTCTAGGGTTTGGTGCCAAAAGTTCTCCACAAAGTTCCACACTAATGAATGAAAAATAGAAAACTATATATAGACTTTTACACTCTGACGGCGTCAGGTTATAGGGTCTGACGCCGTCAGCCTGCCGCCATTAGGTTTCTCGGATGGCCTAGATCCACTTCTGACGCCGTCACCCTTTGTTGCCTTCTGGGCCATCACTCTTTAAATTTCAACCTGACGGCCTACCACCAATAACACCTGACGGCGTCAGGTGTAAAGTTCCCAAATCTTTCTGGCCCGTCATTTGTAAATTGGTTTCCACTCCTTTGTCAATGTTTGCTGACGGCGTCACGTTGTGACTCTGACACCGTCAGGTAGTAATTCCAGCTTCTTTTGAGACTTTGTCGTTTTCTTCACTTTTATGCTCCAAAAACGTCCAAATATGCATGTTTTCCAGAATTCTTCTCAAAAGTATCTAAAATGACAAAAGGAACGATTTAGGGCAATATTTGATCACATTTATACGAATTAGGGCTTATATGACCCCCTAAAAGCTAACACTTTTCGTCTCATCAAATACCCTTACACTTGGGATTTGCTTGTCCTCAAGCAAATGAGCTTTTATTCCAATCAAAATATGAGTTAGGGGTCATTTAACACAAATATAAAAGTAATTACAACAAATAGTTATTAGACCCTAATCATAACAAGCACGGAAATCATATACTAGCACCTCACAAATAGTGTTTGGATTCTCTCATCTCTCAAATGTCATAGAAGTATATCTCATAAATGAAAACGGAAAATAACACTCACTATCTGTCATAGCAAATAGATTACCATAGGCTTGGGAGAGGATCAATTACTCCTCCACTAGGCGTAAGCACCTAAGATAAACTATCAAAGAGGGCTTTCCAAAGGGTTGTAACGTAAGGTGTAGGGATATGATACACACGGTTTGGTTGGAATAAAGGGTATTTTAATGGTGGCAAGTTAATTATCATGATCAAATACATGCACTCTGATGAGAAGAAAAATGTTACGTTTTTAGGGGTCAGTTTGAGTCCTAATTCGTATATTATTTGATCGGATTTCACCCAAAGTCGTTTCTTTTCTCATTTTAGGTACTTTTGAGGAGAAAATCACAAAAGAAGCATTTTCGGACGTTTTCGGAGTGAAAAAGTGCGGAAAACAACAAAATCTCAAAAGACCCTAAAGTGCACAGAAGGTGACGGCGTCACAAGCTTCAACGTGACGACGTCAGGAACAAATGAAGTGTGAAGAATTGGAAGTTACTCATGACGGGAAAACAGAGAGTTTTGGCTAGTTTGGTGACGGCGTCAGGAGAAGGCCCGTCAGATCGGAAAGGCGGCGTGACACGTCAAAGAGGCCACTCAAAACCCTAAATCGTCGGCGTGAGGCGTCACACTTGGGCTGACGCCGTCAGCGTCGATTTTCTATATATATAAGGACAAATTTTATATTTTAGAGAGGAATGGTGGAGAACTTAAGGGTTAAACCTAGCTCGTGTATTTACAGTACTTAGAGGGTACTTTCCCCTCTAACTGCATGTATGTTAATC
>LBNU01005389.1:8269-34888 GCA_014162995.1 Artemisia annua | reverse complement strand
ATCGACTTTCATTATCTTGCAATAACTTTTAGGTTCATCGAGTAGAAACATAATTCATAGAATAGTGACCAAAAGGATAAAATTCGTCATCCTTGATTTTTCACAAGTTCCCAAACTAAGCTTATGAACGAGATCATCGTTTAATTAGAACTTAGATGCCATCACTACTCATAAAAGTTACTTGTGAAACCTCTCGTTCCCATATCTTAGTGTATCTAGATTTTTTTACTTTTGTTGAGAAATGAATTTCTTCATATTTCTCGTTTCAATAGATGTTAATCCGATAAAGATACCAAGAATCCCAACGCTAAGTAGTTAGTCATCTTCTCTTAAGAAGGTTTGCACGAAAAATGAGGTCCACATCAAGGATACTGGATACATACATAGACTTTGGAATACATCGAAATAGACATAAGTTGGCGAGTATATTTCACGTGCACCTCATGCATCCGATCTAGGATCGTCACATGCACCTCACATGCGACCAACTTTAGTCTTAACACTTAAGCTCATAATCCATAAATCTCAACACAATTCCTTATTCTTTCTTTTGATTTTTCACTTTTTTTTTTACTCTTTTCATATTTTTTTTTTTTTTCATTTTTTGTCTTGCCTTAGTAACTTTTCAACTCCGAACCTTCACGGTTTCAATCCAAGACCTACCGCCAACTGCTAGGGTTAGAATGTAGGATCCAAAGTCCGATCTCAATTCGAAGTCTCAAAGCACTTTAGCTTTTATGAATACCGGGCTTTAAAGGGTAGCTCCGAAACCACATGCGTACTACGCAATACAACGAAATACCATACAATACATCTCAATACAATGGCGTGTATCCTTGATGTGTACCCAACTTTTCAAGCAAAGATTCTCTTAAGAAGATAAAGAACTAAATTTCGTCAAAACCGAGACATCTTTAATTATTTTACACAAGATATGGGGTGAAACAAGCTGATGGGAACAAAAGACCACAAATACCTTCGATGAGCTTTAAAGAGAACCACTACTCCACGTATGGCATCTAACTTCTAAATAAACACTATCATTTCTCGCTCTTCGCCTTTTTAAAGTTCTCAAATAATGAGTACTCGCGAATACTTAGCCGATAATCAAGCCACGCATATTTAAAGTCAGTTACGGAAACTTGCAAATTCTAATAAAAGAATTCGCATTTTAGTGCTCCTTTGATGTAAAAGACTAGCGAAAGCTTTTAAGCTGCGCATATATAAAGTAATGTACGGGAACTTTGCAGATTCTAAAAGAAGAATTCGCGTTTTATAGCTCCTTGTGTACAAAACTAGCACAAGCTTATGTGATCATCATTGGTTAAGGGAACAAGCTAGGGCTCAACACGCCCGATCAAGTCAAAATATTATTCCTACTCTCACCAACAAGAAAGTCAACACGGTGTCAAAACACTTATTCAAACTTTATTCTATTTTTTCACAACTTTTCAACACTTATTCTTTTTCATAATTTTTCAAAATTTTTAATTTTTGCTATTTTTGAGGAAAAACGAGGTTGCATGAGTAACGACACAAATGAAAGTGCAAGTCAAATCAAATCGAAGATTGACCCCCCCAAACTAAAACGAAACATTGTCCTCAATGTTTGAAAAGGTAAGGGTAATCCTAACATAAATCTAAGGCCGTTTATTAATTATGCCAAAGATACGTTAGTCGATAAGATTTAGGATATAATACGAACTTCCAAAAACATGAAAAATGAGACTCGAGTGGAGATGAGACAAACAACGAGCACGAGAGTCTTCATTAATCGGGAAATTCCTGGACAAACAACACAAACAACCACGAAACACATGATTGGAAGAGGTCGCCCCTCCTCACGTTACATTAGGAAAAAAAAATAGAAAGAAGATAGAATGATAAGCATGGGGTGCCTCCCACGAAGCGCTTGTTTTTTAACGAGTCGTGTAGCTTAGACTCGCCCCGAATTTACTTAATCTTGGGGGAGCAAATGAGACGAACACCCGGCATAAACGGAGATGCCGGGGTCAAAAACGGTATCCTCACTCCCGGTGGAGTGGAAAAGAGAAGAAATGATGGAATAAGTAGAGAATGGGTGAAACACTCGGATGATAAAAGTAAAGTCAAAATCTGATGACTTAGAAACTAAAGTGATGTTTTATTACAAGCTAAAGTTTGTACTTTGTCATTAACAAAACTTAGCAAAGATCGTTAAAATATAAATAACGTTTTTAGGCGATATTTGTATTAACACATCCTTCTACCAGGATTCGTTTAGCAGAAAGTTTTAATGTTACCAGACTACAATTCAGCAATGATTAATCATCAATGGAGCACAACTTCCATAAAGTCAATCCTTAAACAACTGACAAGGTTTTTAACATGATATATAACAGCGTTCCTACTGAAGCTAAACATGGAAGACTTTGCAAATTGAACTAGACCCTAAACTTGCCAATACGCAAGCCATCCCAAAACCTATTCATGAATCAGCAATTCTCAGCAAGATAGACATCCAACATTCTAATCTTATACGTTCTTCTATACCATAGCAAGGTGATTAAAAATTCATTTAACTGGGTCCTAAGGAGGCGTGCAAGTTCACCAAGTTCCGCAATGCATTTTTCCCAACATGTAAGCCATTCAGAAACTCTATTATACCTTTTACATTTTCAGGTTACTTCCTCTGAATTTGAGCATGTAGCCAGCAAAGTGTTATGATGACATACATTTGACATCGGGCTCAAAACATAAGATGGCTAAACCTTGTGTGAAATAAAGGAAGCAATCAAAAGATATGATAAATTGATTTAGTATGCTGATATTTACTGTGTTTCCAAACCAATAGGTAAGGGTAAAATAGGCAGTTGACTATTGAAAATCCGCATTAAATGCACATATCTTAACCTGTGTCTTTTTTGTTGGTGGAAAGATATCTTGGGACAGACAGAGTAAATATCAAATAAAAGATTGTGTATAAGAGAATAATATAAATAACTAATCAACTCACAGGATAAGATAGCGCTTAAGCATCCCCATCATAGATGGGTGGTCAGCTTGGAAATGCCCAATGTATACCAGCAATCATAAGTTTCATTCACCTATGAAAAAAAAAAAAGAAAAAGAAAAATTAAATATGAACAATTGTTGTCCGCGAAACAACAGAAATAAGTGAATAACATTACCTACATTTTTTAGCATATGGTAACATTCTGTACAAATTTATAACAGAATGAGTTTCAATGTTCACAAATCATGTGAAATAACAAGTCATCAAGAATACCTTGAATTTATCTTTAGCCAACCATGCACCATTAAAAGTGGGTCTGCAATCAGGCAGGAGGGCCTCATTAGGAGCTTCTGCAAATGCTATATGAGGATAACCAGAGTGGTCTGTATATTCAACCTGAGTAGAAGCAAAGCAAATAACAGATAAGGTGGTGCATCACTCAGTGGATTCTTAAATGCAATGCAGTCATGAACATCTACCAATATCTAGCAGTAGAGTTGAGAATATAAGCGAGCGAGTGGGCGGGTGGGCCAGTTGGGTAATGGGTCAAAAAGATCTGATTTGAAACTGGTCACTGTTTCAGTATGGTAGGAAACGGGCCAGATCTGATTGGGATGACCCACAAACACTTTTTTGGTCCACTTTTAGAGTGTTTAATAAACAATTAATGCTTAAATTATGATTACAAAACAGCGTCATTACAATAATATGATATAGTTTCAAATTATACAATTGAGGAGACGATAATGATACTTAAGGGATGTATACAGAACGTTATTTTTAATTAGTAAATTTTACATTAAAGTATTCATTTTTCATACAGATACAATCTATGTTTAAAAGACATGTAGATTGCAAACACTAAAGAACAGGATCAACGCTAGTCCAGTTTTGCAATATGGAAACTGCAAACTAACAGTATGTAAATTCCATTGTTATTAACACTATAGTTCTATCATATAGAAGAGCTTGAAGTATATACCTCAAATACAGAAGCCCAATAATAATCATAGCGGCATCTGAATTTCTTCTTTTCAGAAGGGTAAAACACATGCTTTGCTTTATAATTTAGCAGTCCAAGTTCACAGACTATTGCTGACCTAAGATCTACACCTACAAGACATAGAAGAACCATCATATAACCGTATCTTCCATTTTTGTAATCATACATGTTATCGCAGTATAAAAACTTCATATAACCTTATCTAGATTATACAGTAAGCATGTAATTCATTTGCAACTTTGAACTTAGAAGTTCGATCCATCTAATAGCAAGAGTAAAAGTGTCACTGTTTCTATAATCGAGGTAATGGCAATACCCTCCCAAGGACCCAAAAATCATAAGATTCAGCCTTGACTTGCCGGACAGGACATGCACTCCCACAGAATCTGAAAGGTCATATCCCATTAGCTAAAACAGTGATTCTCGCATATCACCACCTATAAGTACACCGGCTCCAACAACCACAACTATGCTCTAAACTCATTCCTAACACAAAACTCACATTATCCTCTAAACTCACTATCCTCAACTGATCCACGTCCTGAGACATTTCAAACAACCCCATTCACCACCAAACACCACCTACCATGGTTTCAACTTTCAACCATCATTATAAGGTGACACATAATACACACAGAACAAAGAAAACTTCCAATTCCAATTAACAAACAATCTAATTATATCTAACTTCATCTTTAAAAGTGGCTGCTATTTAGTCATAACAAAGACATCCTAGGACAACTATTACAATCTTTGCCATTAACCACAGAAAACCAACTACAGCAATTTCAACCACCATTATCACAAGGTAGTGCGCACGCAAACACACGTGCACCTAAAACCCTAACAAACATCTAATACTACCTAGCAAACAATAATTTACCTTAAGATGAATAAAAGTTATATGTTTAGGTTAGGCATTATATCGAACAGTTAGTGTGCATGTAACAATAATTTTAACAATTTTATCTAAGAAAAAGATTTAATTTACATGGCTCTTTTTTTATGATTTATATGACACCAAGTTTATAAGGATAAAATGAATTCTTCATGATGTAAACGGGGTCAGGCTCATTTTCACCCCAAGTTAGAGACAAAGGCATGCCCTAGTGCATATGATTATGTTTAGATGCCACCAGTGCCGTAGCTGAGTTAGCGGAGGCCCTGTGCAAAAAATTTCATAAGGCCTAAACATGATGATGAAAATTTATTGTAACCATCCAGCTTTAAGTTTTAATGAGTTTTTCGTCACTCTAGACTACTTTAAGATGATATTTAGAGCATAATTTCATATATCGTTAACATTTTGAAGTTGGGAGTAAATTTTGAGGCTCTAAAATATATAAAAGGATATATATTTTGAGGCCCCTAAAATTTTGAGGCCTTGTGCGGTAGCACACCTCGCACACCCTCAAATACGGCTCTGGATGCCACCAACTAGTTTCAATTTAAATTGGTCATGCATGTGTGCCAATCATATCATAGCATTCATGTTTCATATTCACTTATCTACCATTCACATTTTCTTTCATCCATCAAAACGTATACCTCTCATTTATCAATGACAATTTAACCAGATGTTTAAGCAATACACAATACTTGTTTGTAACATAATACTTTATTTTTTAAGTTNTTGTAAAAGAAGATTCAGACACGCCCAAAGCTTTCAACAAAAGGGCCAGTTACTTTTTGCTTTTGATCTTATTCAGACAGGCCCAAAGCCCAATATCGTCTTTTGAAGAATCCAAAATATAGTTCATCATATAACAATTCTATCATCTGTTTCTTTTATCACATAAGAAAATAAACACAAATATGTGGCATCTCCAACTTTGTTTATTCTAGTAACTACAAATATAGAAGATAAACATAATATTTACTTCAAATTTTACAACCATAAAGTCAGATGCAAATGTTTTTTTCTTCTCATCGTAGTAAACACATGTAATAGAAGCTAATAGGCGTTGTTATTCTCATCATGATCAAACATAAGGATTGATTTTGCCCGCCACAAATAATAATATCACAATTAAAGTACAAGGATTGACAAAGAGCAAACTCAACAGAAGTTCTTACCAAATTTTGAAAAGTCGTAAAAAATTTAAAAGGTAGCCCATCGTCAAGATCGTTGAGAAGAACCCAATCGGAAAACCAATCCATGTTCCTTCCCAAAACATCCATGATAGATCCTCCTCTTCCTCAACACTTCCTTCCGATGATGGAATATCCTCCGGACATTCGATTTTAATCTGCATGCCGCATAATCCACTATTGTTTTGAAAATAACTCAACTCATCCATAGTGTCCATTTTTCGACCACGAGGAATTTTACCCGTCAACATGTTGTTGCTCACATCTAGAACTGTGAGGTTTCCAAGCTGATCTAGTGATTGAGGAATCGAACCCGAGAGTTCATTGTGCGAAACATCCAAGCTTTCTATGCTCTCTAGATTGCCCAACAACAATGGAATGTGTCCTGAAAGCCTGTTGTGTGATATGTTGAGTTGTTTTAGGGCTTTGAGATTTCCTAAAGATGCTGGTATTTCACCAGAAATGTTGTTGCCCGACAAGTCCAACAAAACAAAAAAACGGGATTTGCCTAGGCGTCGAGAAGATTTTTTCCAATTCACAATTAAGTCTTCAACTCCATCCCCATATTCAAGATATGATGCTGAAATATTCAGAGTTCTAATCATTCTTGGAAGGTTTGCCATCTGTTGTGGAATACTTCCAGTTAGATTGTTCCCAGAGAGATCAAGAATTCGAAGAGAAGTACACATGGAAATATTGGTCGGGATATATCCGTTGAGGGAAGTGTTTCTTAGGACAAGTATTTCAAGAGAAGTAGGGAATTGAGGGAGAATATCTTGTAAGCTTCCTGTAATAATGCTATTACGAAGATCAAGAACTCTAAGGTTGACTAATTTAGTCAACTTAAAAGGCAGATTGCCAGAAAACTTATTCCCGCCTAAATAAAGAATTTCGGTTCCTTTAGGAAAATTTGTTGGGATCTTACCAGAGAAATCATTGTCGGACAAATCCAGGTAACCAGCTCCCAAAAAAGGTAAATTGTCACCAGAGAATCTATTTCGGGACAAGTCGAGTACCAATAATCCCTTTAAATTGGAGATGGATTTTGGGATTAGTCCTGAAAAATGATTTTCCGAAACTGCAAAATAAGTGAGCATTGTGGCATTACCTATGCTTTCTGGCAACTCCCCTGAAAAATTGTTCCGGGACAAATCAAGACTCTGTAACCAATTAGTTATAAATAGGCGAGGCGGGATTGATCCGCTGAGGTTGTTATCTGAAAGAATTATCGATCCGATGTTCATCTCCGCCAGCCAATGTGGGAATCTTCCCTCCAATTTATTCCCGCTCAAATCAAGATAATACAACTCTTTCTGTGATGAAATCCATTCAGGAATTTGGCCTGAAATTCCACAAGAAGGCATTGAGATCTGTATTAGGCTACATCTTCTTGGATCAACCTTAGTTGTGTTATTCCAAATCAAGTTGCTTCCCTTTCCACCGATGTATAATCGCTTTAGAGTTCTGATTTTGAATAACGAAGGTGNAAGATAATACAACTCTTTCTGTGATGAAATCCATTCAGGAATTTGGCCTGAAATTCCACAAGAAGGCATTGAGATCTGTATTAGGCTACATCTTCTTGGATCAACCTTAGTTGTGTTATTCCAAATCAAGTTGCTTCCCTTTCCACCGATGTATAATCGCTTTAGAGTTCTGATTTTGAATAACGAAGGTGGGATCTCTCCGGCGAGCATGTTGTCTTCGAGCGAAAGGTACAGTAACTTGCTCAAGTTTTGCATCGATGATGGTATTGGGCCTGTTAACTGGTTACTGTGCAGGTTCAAGTTGGTTAGTTTTCCTATAAAGGTTGGAATTGCCAATGATATAGAATTTTTAGACAAATCCAGTGATTTTAATTTTGTGAGGTTTGCAATTGATGATGGGATTCCACCGGAGAAACTATTATTGTATATAAAAAAATCCCTTAACTTTGTTAAATTTCCAATCTCTTCCGGGATGTTTCCCCAAAGAAAATTATTACTTATCGACAGTGATTCAAGATTTCGAAGCTTGCCAATTTCAGGGCTTAAACTTCCCCCGAGATTATTTTCACTAAGATCAAGATCTCGAAGAGATTCGAGTTCGAAAAGTTGAGCAGGAATCGGACCCTGGAAACCATTACCACTTAACCACAATGTAGTCAATTTTTGAAAAGAACCCAGTTCAGATCCTAGTTTTCCCTCGAGATGATTAGAACTCATGTCCAAGTAACGTAAATTTGTTAACTGGAAAAGTTGGCTGGGGATGGAACCATTGAAGTGGTTAAACCTCATGTCAAGATGAAGCAGTTTGGTGAGATTACCAAACCCATCTCCTGGGATCTCGCCTTCAAAATAATTATACGAGATATTAAGTAGTTCAAGTGACCGGATATGAAAAAGAGGAGTCATGATGTCGGAAGATATCGGAACTGGAGGAGAAGGGAAGGCTACCACAGATAGCTGAAGCTTGGTAACACTTCTGGTTCTGGAGCAAGTAACAAGCTCCCACGAGCAACAATCCGAAGTCGAATTCCATGAGTCTAGTCTTTGCCATGGTAGAAAGAAATCGGAATGGTGTGTGAAATTGTAGATAGCGGCGAGGGTGGATTTGAAGTGAAGTAGTGCATGCTTTTGATGAATGGGACAAGAGAATGATGGGATTGAAATGGAATTGAGTATTAACAAGATGGAAAACATTAACTTTAACATTGGTGTGCTTGCCATGGTGGATTTTGGTTGTTCTATGTTTTTGATGCATTGGTATGTGTTCTGGTAGTCATTATATAGGGAATGAAAATGCAGAGATTTTTTTCTTTCTTTTTTTCATTTCTAAATTCATAGAAAATAATGTACTACTTTATTATATGATTGTACAAGTTATGAACCACGAGTGGCGCAGTAGAAAAATGATATGAATTTGTGTGTTTACCATTTTTAAGTCAAGTCAATGGGTTGTGGATTCTTTTGCCCTTTTCACTATAACATTAGGTCTGACAGTATATACTATACTGGCTTTAGGAAGGTTATTTGAGCAGTAAAGTAAACCTTTTTTNTTTTTTTTAACATTCATGAGAAAGGTTATTTGGGCACTTATGTATACCAATCATATAACAATATTACTCTTTTGCTTTTACATCTAAAAGTAGCTTCTAGCTAGTAAACTGATAATACTAAACTAAAGGTTTTTGTTAATCATATTTTTAGGTTATGGTTTAATTTAAATACCTACATATTAGTGATTCAATTACTAATTAGTTAGATTTGATTTTTTAGTATTCCAGCTGCTAAATAATAAAAAGTTGTAGTCTAACGTCGATCAAGTGATGGACAATGGGGCATATAAACTTCAGGTTTAAAGTAATATATACCTTTCCACAGGCGATGTTATGCGGTTGACAAAACTCGCCTTCTTAGACGCGGTGGTTAACCAATGTATTCTTTGAAGATACTGAAACTTTGTTACGTTTGATAACTTTTAAAAGATAAACCTGACACCGTTTGTTATAACATCAATTCAAATAGCTATACTTGGTGAAAATAATGTTATTTTAAAGCTTATTTATTCTTACCGAGACAAGAGATCAAGAGTATATTGGTGTGCAATACGATATTAACAATAACGTATCTTATTTGAAACTATTTATTACAACATTTCAATCTAACTTTTACAAAGTAACGTCTTCATTTTAATAAATTAGGGCCCGTCAAAAACAAAGAAAAGAATGATACCTAATATCCTTTTATGAACTTGCAAAGGTTTATACTATAGTGAATGTAGGTTTATAAAATCAAAATGTTTAAAATTTATTGATGTATTAATGTATAAACCTTTGTAAAAGGTTTATCATAGTGGATGCTCTAAATAAATCGAACTTAAATGACATCATATTTATTGAAAATTTCTATTTCTAGAGCATCAGGTGGTCCAGGTTACATGGACTTCGATAGGAACACTTGTTTGCTTGACTTGGTGGAAAATAAGGTCGTTTTTAAGTATTCGATCCGGTCAACCAACATGAGAGTAAATTAGACGTTTGTCTTTTTGGATATGAGGCATAGAACAAAAATGGAGTTATCATACATTAATAAACATGCCGTAAGAAAGGAGAAGCAATTGACACCAAGACTTATTTTGTACATGAAAACACTACAATCTTTGAACTAATCAAGAATATTCAGTGATACTAATCAAGCATGTAACTGTTAGGCTGTTTGTTAATTTGGACTTTGTTTGAACGTTTCATATTTTAGTGCAAGTCTTTATATTACAGCAGGAGTATATATTTGCTATTTTTAATTTCCAGTGTAAATTTATATGTACTGTTTTAGCAAGATCGATAACACTAACTTTAGCATTGGTATCTGGTTTTTCATGTTGCCGGAGGAGGTTTTATATATCGTATATCTGATGTGCATATGGTCAAGTTCATGGTGCGATTGTAACTGATAGATGACCAACTAAAATTCTCATTATAGTTACATCACTTACATATATAGCAACACACAAATGGAAGAATATCATACACATATCAGTACACAAATAGAAGAATATCATACATATATGTATAATTGAGGATGTGTAAACATAGCGGCTCGATCATATAAACATGTACGGATTATATTTTAAACAGAAATATTTATACATTGAAATTAAATCTCGAAACAGATTACAACTTAGGAGCTAATACACAAGGTGCACTATAACCTGCAACATACAAGATCGATTAACAATTTTTATATGACATTTTCTTAATTATATGTCATTATTTGAGCAGTTGTTTGAACATAGTTGAGATGGCTA
The DNA here is from genome assembly GCA_014162995.1 of Artemisia annua. Taxonomy (NCBI): domain Eukaryota; kingdom Viridiplantae; phylum Streptophyta; class Magnoliopsida; order Asterales; family Asteraceae; genus Artemisia; species Artemisia annua. The sequence goes on along the minus strand of LBNU01005389.1, from coordinate 24,014 downwards.
GAAGATCAATACACATAATTTCATTTAATTTGGGGTGATATTTGTGTTTAGCGAATGGGCCAGCTGGTCAATTAACCAAAGTAAAATAGGAGCCGACATATATATAAGGAAATAAAACGAGGGCCTGATTTTTTATTTTTCTTTCTTTCTAATATATAAACCAATGAACGATGTACATGTACGTTACAAAAAAAAAATGATCGTGGTAGTCGAAAACGGATTTCTGCAACCCTACTTTTATTCATTACGATTATGATTTTATATTTATGCTACTAATCCATAAATCATAATTGATTTTTAGCATAACAATTTTTTGTAGTACGTAACCCTTCTTTTGCTTAATAATACTGACTGTTAGTACATGGTGGTCCAGGTTTACTTTGACTCCAATATTGTCTTGCGAAAATAATTGAACAAGACTTATATAGGAAACTGAGAGTAATAACAAGTCTTCATGAAAACAATCCAATAAGAAATGGACTTTGAGTTCGTTGTATTTGTTAAAATTTTCTTGTTTCAATAATATCTAGGTGGTCCAGGTTTACATCGACTTTGATACACATGTTTTGGAAGAATTGGAAAATATTCCACAAAAAGACTTGTGACTTTGTGGAAAGTAAGTTCCTTAAGTAATCGTCTACCAAAATGAAAGTAAATGAAACGTTAGTTTCTTTGAATGTTAGTCATACAACAAAAAAGAGTTTATCATACATCATTTCTATAGTTAGTTACAAATTTTGTCCATGTATTTTACATCTTTTTCCTATTTTCATCCTTTGACTTTAATAATTACACCGCCCGTCCCTATGATCGGCCATTTTTCATTTTTAACAGACAACTTTCATCTCTTGGTTAAATCTTTGCATATGAGTTCATTTTCGTTAATTTCTACCTTGTCAACTTTAACCTCAATTTTTTCACTTTTATTTTGATAATTACAACACAAATAAATTATAAACGTATATCTTCAACCTCGAATTTTGTTTAAAAAAAATTCATGTTTCTTTATATAAACTTCAACAATTATCTTTGCACAAACACATTATTTGCAGAATTACTATCTTTTGGTAATAGTTGTTTGATGAAATGTCTAAGTGAAGAATATAAAAGGTGTAAACGTTTTCCCTTTTGTGTCTTTGAATTGTGTTTATGTGTTAGTAAGTTTATGGTTGATGTTTCTTGGAGAGAGTGATGGCATTGACACTCCGTTACTTAGCTTTACTTAAGGTTTAATGAGATGTTGTAGTTATGGGAGATGAAGATGATGAAAGCTCGAGCTATAGTTGGTCTGATTGACAAAATTAGTGCTATGAATATGGCGCCCCCTGGGGCTCCCGGAAATACTGTCCGTGATCTTAATGTACCGTATAAACTATAAAGGGCATGAAGAGTTTTTTGAGACACCTACAGCTGATTTACTTTTTTCATCTGTGAGTGGAGTATGTGTTATTTGTTTTGTTGCGGATATGTCTTTTACCTTAAAATTGATTATAGACTTAATTGGAGTGTCATATTAAGTGTTAGCTCCCCAATTAGATGATACACATGTTGAAGTTAGACAATTATAAGTAGGCAATTGTAGTTGGTGGAAAGGGATGTTTGGGAATTGGGATTGCTTATTAAACTATTCTATTTGCTTATTGCCTTTTGTTAAAACAGATTGCTTATTTAAACTGTTTATGTACTTATCTGCAAGTGAGTGAACAACTTGGTGTTCCTTATTCTGGTACAGTCATTTCAAAAGTATAGAGAATTTAGCACTTTTNCATGGGATCTTATCTGCATACGCCATTGCAAACGCCTTTGCCTGGTCAAACACCATTACAAGGAACAACCTCAACACCATTACCAGGGTAGTGTTTTATCTTAAGGATCACGTGCTGTGTTTTATCTCAAACCTTCTCAGATAAAAAAGGCTAAAAGGACATGGGTTGAAAGTCCCTCAAAGGGTTTTTATTGTAATATTTTTGTTAGTGTAATAATAAAATAAACACTAGAGTTGTAAAAAATAGAATTGACAAACTAGGGTTTTAAATAGAACATACGAAGTTGATCACTTCAAATGGAACCAAAACTCCACCCGAAAGTAAAAAGAAGCTTTAAAGAGGTTGTGTGAAGATCCAAAGACCACAGTTGTTGTCCTAACGTGGATGCCACCATTCCGTTTTCGATGAGGTGGTCTCATTCTCTATAGTATGTCAGTGTTCACTCTATCAGTTGCGTATGAGTGTCGCATCATTAGCATATAAAATTTTATTGACTATACTGAACTTCGGAGAATTCAATATATGGCTGGGTGTAGAACATGAACAACTAATAAGAAATGGATCAGAAACTTACCAGAATTACAAATGGATTGGGTTGATAGTGTTAAGGTATTGTCTATCCATCCATATTTATTTATGTTTTCGCTGTGCATAATATGGAATACGAAAAATGAAGTATGTCACTGTGCTTCTGTTGAGACATTTAGTTATTGTAGATCTAGTGTAGAGATTACAATCTCGAACCATTTACTTATCAATGGGTCAATCTAGATTATATTTTATCTCTGACAGGTCAAACTGTAATAAAAAAGAGTATCAACTCAAAAGGAAATGGGTCAAACAGACGCAAAGTATTCCAAAATATATCCTCCCTTCTATTACTTACGATATTAATTATATTATTATATAAATACTAAAAATTGTTACGGAGTACTTATTTAAGAAAACTAATTAAGTATATTCAATTTTAACAAACTTGAAAAAAGTGTTTCAAGCTAAGTAGCCAAACCCATACAAAACCTTCTGTTAACTTGTATAAACTTGATGACGATTTCAACATGTATTTGAGTATTTCACTCAAAGAACACCAGAGTTGAGCTTGATGAGACATCTTTAGTTTGGAATTTTAAGCATGCAGGTTGCCATCGTGCTAATTTAACATATTTTTCTTGTACATTTATTAATTCATTTCCACACTATAACAACGTTATGGACACAACAGATATCGAGTTTGGGAGGCTTCAAGCTAAGGACATGTTGCAGCACCTATCGACTGGACCCATATCAAATGCATCAGTGGAAGTTGTCCAAGGTGATCGGTCCGTTGAGGTTCGGGCAAATGGAGTTACCAAGGTTTGTCTTTTTCTGCAGCTGACACAAAGGGTGGGTTGGGTCACAACTCAAAATGGGTAAGTTTAAACTTTTGAAACACGGCAGGTCGATTTGACAAAACCTTGTGGAAAGGAAACAAATTGTGCCAAATTTGGCACCAGAAGTAAAAATGTCTCGGATACTTTTGGCATGGGTGATAAAACTGTGCCAAATACATTTTTTTTGGGTAAAGGGGAACATCCTGCACCCGGTAAAATACATTAATCAAGAAAACGTTTAAGTACAATGGATGAGAGTGAGTCTCTCATCGAAGTCCCTAAGGACACTACCACTACCACTATATAAGAATGACAGGCCATTCTTATAACTAACAGATCTAAATAGAACTAATAATGACTACCAATAAAGATACAAGAAACAAAACACATCATCATAGTCATCATAGCTATCCAGATCTTGAACATGGAGAAACCATAACCAGGTTCCCCGCCTTCCAATTGCAACTTCCAAGCCAAAGCCAAATACATTTTTTGGTACAAGAGGTGAGACCGTACCAAATAAGAATTTGAAATGGAACATGACACGGTACCAAATAAGTATTTGGCAAAGGAGATGTGAGTGTACCAAATGCGCATTTAGAACGGTAAACTATCAACCGTGACAAATAAAAATCATATGGCACAAAAAGGCAAAACTGTCTCAAAATCCGTGCTAAATACTATTTGGTACAATTTCAAACCGATCCAAATGTATTTGGCACCCTCATATTTAGGACGACGTCAAAACTATGCCAAATAGTATTTGGCATGTTCTTTTGAATATTTGGCACACTTTTTGACCCTCCCAAATACCCATTATTCTTGTAGTGTGAATTGTTTTTATAAAAGTTTAACTAATTTAAATGTTCATAATTTTCTGGGTTTTTTTGAAGATATGGTAAATGGCAAGAACACATAAGAGCATTGGGTGTGGATGAAGAGTTTCATCTCTTCATTCGGGCCCCACGTGTGCCACATCACTCAACACCTCTTCACAACTAACCCTCCCCCCACTAAACAACTAACCTCAACTTCTTCATTCGGGCCCCACCACTTACTACTTTATTTTTTTATTCAAAATGTCAAATAAACTAAATTCATTTAATTAAAAATAATACAAATAAATTACAAAATAATTTATTAAAGAAAAAAAAAAGAAAATTCGTCTAACTATTACTCCTTAATTGTAAAAGAAGTTAAAAAACAAAGAGAAAAATTTCACTTAAACAAGCCCATTTCCATAAGCCCAAATTTAACCCAAAAAAAAAAAAAAAAAATCCTATCTTCTTCTTCCTGTTGTACCTGCGTGTACACACATTACACACACACACTTAAAAAAATAAAAAAAGAAAATCCCATCTTCTTCTTCCTTTTTACACAAGTGTATACATCCACAATTAAACAATCACAACTTAAAAAAAAAGAAACGAATAACGAAAAAAAAGAAAGAAAAGAAAAAGCTGACAATCGTACAACAATTACCTTCGTCGTGGGCACGAGGAGGAAGCTATCGGCGGAGAACGAAGAGGGTGGTCGGGGTGGCAGCGAGCTCGACGAGACATCCACGTCGGATCGGCGAAGAACGGCGACTCCCACACCAGATGCTCTAAAGGTGGAAGATGAAGATGAAAAGGACAAAAAACAAAGTGACTAAACTACCCTCATGTGCCTAGCACGTGATTGGTGATAACAAGAAAAACTTAACATCGTTAGGAAAGGACCAGCAGCGAGCAATATTGGCATCGTTGGGGAGCAATGGTGTAATTTTGTCCGATTTTGGACTAAACGTGAAATCTGGCAAAACCTTGGGGACTAACAGTGTATATTTACTCTTATATCTATTACAATTTCTTTTTCCAAAATTGAGGCACCTAATTGGTCCAACATGCCGTAAGAAAAAGGAAACAATTGACACCAAGACTTATTTGGTACATGAGAACGCTATACGCTACAATCTTTGTCTAAGTAGCTATACACACAAATTACAACCGCAATGGCCATTGACTTAACAAGATGAACCTGATCCATATATACTTGATTTTCTTTTGTACATGATCCATATATATACTTGATTGGGGGTGTTTCTTTTTTTTCTCATATGAACCACTTAATATGGGCCCAATCTTTTAATTCCACTAAATGGAGAGACCCACCAAAGATTTGTCCTCCCCTTTAAGAAGGGATGTTTACCAAATTAAGAGGTTCCATATGAACCTCTTAATTAGCCTCTTATTTGGGAGAGTGAAGCTTTAATGCTTCTCCCAATTAAGAGGTATTAAAGGTTTGGGCCCACTTTTCTTTCCCCCTAAGAAGAAAAGAAACACCCAGTGGTTCATATGGAACCACTTAATTTGGTAAACGCCACCTAGTCATGTAGGATCACGATCAGTAACGTTATCACAAATGCTCATGGTCCAAATGTCAAGTAATATATACTGTTCGATGCTCAAGTATATGTGAGCGCAACAAAGTTTACAAAAAAACTCATCAAACTGAGAACATGACAATTAACAGCGTGATTGATGTTTTAGTGGCTCATGGTTGATGAACATTTGAGCGAATAAAGAGTAGAAAGATAGTCATCGTCTAATACCTAAAAGGTCAATTTCATGGTGCACTTACAGTTGATGCAATTCTTACATACACGTCAATGAGTACTTGTATTACCGACAATCTTACATACACGTCAACGACACATAACTACTTGCAAACTACATACACAAATCAGTATAACATTAGTATATATTATCTATCATTTACAAAAACGCTGATGCAATTCTAAAATTAGGTATCAAACAGGGCTGTATAAAACAGAGATTTGTGGACAGAGCAAGTTCTATAATCATTTTACATGTCTATTTAAACTAACTTGCGGGCCACCCAAATATGTGTTTGTTGTCGTTTATACCAATCGCGTTCAATTTCTTGCAAAAAATTTGTACATTTGAAGGACAAAGCTAAGTTTAACATATCAAAACAATAAAATTAGAAATTCAAACGTACAACGTTAGTTAATTTATCAAAAATCGCTTTTGACTAAATGAAGTTACACTTAGATATTGAGTAAAACTCATATTTTACATTTCAATAGTTATTTGTATTGTTTTAATATGTTACATTTAATTCTATTCTCGTTGTTTCAAAGATTTTCGGGAAAAAAATATCTGAAATTTGTATAAACGAAAGCAAACACATAAATCGGTGGCCTATAAGTTAGTTTTGATAAATGGGTGGCCTAAATGATAAAAGTTTAATACTTTGGTCGCCTCCCAATACATAAAAATATAAAATCCCTTTCCTTTTAAAAGGTATGCTAAGACGGTTTAGTTTTCCAGACTTGTAGGAACTCTTGAGCCAAAAAAAAATTGTTATTTTTGATTTCCTGTGTAAATTTCATGTACTGTCTTAACAAGATCTATAACACGCATTGGTGCCATTAGGGTGTTGCCTATGGTGGTTCTATATATCGTATATCTGATGCGCATGTGGTGAAATTCATGGTGTGATTATAATTGATAGATGACAAACTAAGAGTCTCGCGAGTTATATTACATATATGGAATACTATCATACATAATTTTGATTCAATACCGAAAATTGAAATAAAACAGGGTTATGTAAAACAGAGGATGTGCAAACAGAGAAACTCGTATAAACATGTAACAGATCAAATGCAACGCTAAAATGGTTTTCTTTTCTCACAGTAAACTCGTACGGGTTCTGTTTTGAACCGGAAAAACAATATACTGAGATTAAAGCTAGAAACATATTACAAGTCAGGAGCTAATATACAGGGTGCACCAAAACCTGGAACATTTATATATCTTTGATACAAGGATCGATTACCAATTATTATTATCACTTAACAAATAAGTAACAGTTATTATAGCTTAAGGGACAATTGACTAGTTGTTTAGTGATATGCTATTTCATTAAATTTAGATATAATGTAAGAGAGAAAAAAAAAATATATCACTGTTTATTTTCATTACTTTATACAACATTTTTACCAACTTTTTCTTTTATTTCATAAGAAAAAAGTAAACATATTCCAGCTATGTTTATTTCACTAACTACAAATAAGAGAGGAGAAACATAATTACTTACTCAAAATTTTACAAACATAAAGTCTGATGTAAAATTTTTTATATCTCATCGTAGTAATTTATTTTGCACGCCATAAATAATAACATTACCATTAAAACTAGCAAAACACTAGAAACAAAGTACAAACGACAATAAAAATCTTAACTGATACAAGGATTGACTAATTAAAGAGAAAACTCAATAGGAGTTCTTACCAAATTTTGAAAAATGTATAAAATTTAAAAGGTAGCTCATTATCAAGATTGTTGAGAAGAATCCAATCGGAAAACCGATCCATGTTCCTTCCCAAAAAATCCATGATAGATCCTCCTCTTCCTCGACTCTTCCTTCCGATGATGGAATATCCTCCGGACATTCGATTTTAATCTGCATGCCGCATAATCCACTATTGTTTTGAAAATACCTCAACTCATTCATAGTGTCCATTTGCCCACCACGAGGAATTTTACCTGTCAACATGTTGTCGCTCACATCTAGAACTGTGAGGTTGCCAAGCTGATTTAGTGATTGAGGAATCGAACCCGAGAGTTCATTATCTGAAACATCCAAGCTCTCTATGCCCACTAGATTGCCAAGTGACACTGGAATATTCCCAGAAATCTTGTTGTGTGATATGTTGAGCTGTTTTAGAGCTTTGAGATTTCCTAATGATGTCGGTATTTTACCAGAAATATTGTTGCTTGACAAGTCCAACAAAACAAAGAGACGCGGGTTGCCTAGGCGTTGAGAAGATTTTTTCCAATTAACTATTAAGTCTTGAAGCCAGTCTTCAACCAAATCCCCTGTGGAACTATAAATCGGCTTCGGTGATGTTGACATATTCATTATTGGAAGGTTTGCCATCTGTCGTGGAATGCTTCCGGTTAGGTTGTTCCTGGAGAGATCAAGAATTCGAAGAGAACTGCACATGGAAATATTGTTCGGGATAAATCCGTTGAGGGAAGTGTTTCTTAGGATAAGTATTTCAAGAGAAGTAGGGAATTTAAAGAGAATATCTTGTAAATTTCCTGTGATAATGCTGTTATGAAGATCAAGAACTCTAAGGTTGACCAATTTAGTCAAATTAAGAGGCAGACTGCCAGAAAACTTATTCCCACCTAAATAAAGAATTTCGGTTCCTTTAGGAAAATTCGTCGGGATCTTACCAGATAAATCATTGTTGGACAAATCCAGGTAAAAATCATCTTTAAAAGGCAGACTTCCTGAAAACTTATTCAAAACAGGTAAATTATCACCGGAGAATTTATTTCGGGACAAGTCGAGTACCGACAATCTCTTTAAATTGGAGATGGATTTTGGAATTAGTCCTGAGAAATTATTTTCGGATACCAAAAGATAACTGATCTTTGTGGCATTACCTATATTTTCTGGCAACTCTCCTGAAAAATTGTTCCGGGACAAATCAAGAACCGCCAACGAACTAGATATAAATAGGCGAGGCGGGATTTGTCCGCTGAGGTTGTTACCTGAAAGAAAAATCGAATCGATGTTGTTCATCTCCGCCAGCCAATGTGGGAATCTTCCCTCCAATTTATTCCCGCTCAAATCAAGCTCACCCAACTCTTTCTGTGATGAAATCCATTCAGGAATTTGGCCAGAAATTCCACAAGAAGGCATTGACATAACTTGAAGACTACATTTTGGATCAACCTTAGTTGTGTTATTCCAAATCAAGTTGCTTCCCTTCCAACCGATGTATAATACATTTAGAGTTCTGATTTTGAATAACCAAGTCGGGATCTCTCCGGCGAGCATGTTGTCGTCGAGCAGAAGGTTCTCTAACTTGCTCAAGTTTTGCATCGATGGTGGTATCGGGCCTGTTAACTGGTTACTACTCAGGAGCAGAGAAGCCAAGTTGGTTAGTCTTCCAATAAAGGTTGGAATTTCCAATGATAAAGAATTTCTAGACAAATCCAAAGTTTCTAATTTCGTGAGGTTTGCAATTGATGATGGGATTCCACCCGAGAAACTATTATTTAGTAATGAAAAATACCTTAACTTTGTTAAATTTCCAACTTCAGGACTTAAAACTCCCTCGAGCTTATTGCCACTAAGATCAAGATATTGAAGAGATTCGAGTTCGAAAAGTTGAGCAGGAATCGGACCCTGGAAACGATTATTACTTACCCTCAATGTAGTCAATTTTCGAAAAGAACCCAGTTCAGGTCCTAGTTTTCCCTCGAGATGATTTAAACTCATGTCCAAGTAACGTAAATTTGTTAACTGGAAAAGTTGGTTGGGGATGGAACCATTGAATTTGTTCATCCACATTCCAAGATAAAGCAGTTTGGTGAGATTACCAAACCCATCTCCTGGGATCTCGCCTTCAAAATAATTATACGAGATATCAAGTAGTTCAAGTGACCGGATATGAAAAATTGGAGTCAAGATTTCAGAAGATATTGAAACTGGATCGGAATCTCCAGGAGGTGTGGCTACATTATTTAGGTCAAGCTCGGTAACACTTCCGGTTCTAGAGCAAGTAACACGCTCCCAAGAGCAACAATCAGAAGCTGGATTCCATGAGTCTAGTGTTAAAAACTTATCGGAATATTTGGAATTGTAGAAGGCGGTGAGGGTGGATTTGAAGTGTAGTAATGCTTGCTTTTGATGAATGGGACAAGAGAATGATGGGATTATAATGGAAGTGAGTATTAACAAGATGGATAGCATTAACTTTAACATTGGTGTGCTTGCCATGGTGGATTTTGCTTGTTCTATATTTTTGATGCATTGGTATATATTATGTGGATTTTGTTTTCTTTCTTTCATTTCTTTTATTTGTTACTCGTATATAAATTCAAATTAATAATGTGCTACTTTATTATATGATGTACAAGTTATAAACCACGAGTGTCGCAGTAGAAAAATGATCTGTGTTTGTATGTGTACACCAATCATATAATGATATGATTCTTTAGCTTTTACATGTAAAAGTAGCTAGTAAACTGAAAATACTATACTAAAGGCTTTTGTTAATCACATTTTTAAGGTTAGATGTTATTTTTCAGTATTCTTTAGCTTTTTCATGTTCAAAGTAATATATACCTTCCCACACGCGATGTTATGCGGTTGACAAAACTCGCCTTCTTAGACGCGGTGGCTAACCAATGTATTCTTTGAAGATACATAAACTTTGTTACGTTTGATTACTTTTAAATGATAAAACGTGACATCGTTTGTTATAACATCAATTCAAATAGCTATATCTGGTGGAAATAATGTTAAAGTCTTATTTATTCTTACCGAAACAAGAGATCGAGAGTATATTAGTGTGCAATATGTTGGTCTATACAAAACCAATCCCTACGAAAATAGATCATATCAATCTATAGCGTAATACATACTTAACAATAACGTATCTTATTTGAAATTGTTTATTACAACATTTAAATCTAACTTTCACAAAATAATGTCTTCATTTTAATAGATCAGGGCCCATAAAAAATAAAGCAAAGAATGATACCTAATATCCTTTTGATACATTTCTTATATGTGACTATGTGAGGCCTAAATAAATCGAACTTAAATAACATCATATCTATTAAAAACTTATATTTCTAGAGGATCAGGTGGTCCAGGTTAGCTGGATTTCAATGGGAACACTTGTTTGCTTGACTTGGTGGAAATTACAGTATATAACAAAAAAGGAGTTATCATACATTATATCTCTATTATAGTTTCCTTTTCCAAATCTGAGGCACCCATTTGGTCTAAAATTACTTGGGCACAAACATGCCGTAAGAAAAGGGAAACAATTGACACCAAGATTATTTTGTACATAAAAACACTACAATCTTTGTCTAAGTAGCTATACACACAAATTACAACCGCAATGGCCATTGACTTAACAAGATGAACCTGATCCATATATACTTGATGCAGTCATGTAGGACCACGATCAGTAAAGTTATCACTAATGTTCATGGTCCAAATTTCAAGTAATATATACTGTTCAATGCTCAAGTATATGTGAGCGCAACAAATTTTACAAAAAAACTCATCAAACTGAGAACCGGTACAATTAACAGCATGATTAATGTTTTAGTGGCTCATGTTTGTAGAACATTTGAGCGAATAAAGAGTAGAAAGATCGTCTAATACTATAAAGGTCAATTTCATGGTGCAATTACGTTAATAGACTAACTAAGACTCTCAATGAGTTATATTACCGACAATCTTACATACACGTCATCAAACACATAACTACTTGCAATGTACCACTACAAGAAAAATGCTTTTTGGCGACATTCGTACGACATATTTAGCGACGTATGTGAAGCCAGCAACACAACTAGCAATTTTAGGTGGTAGATCGCTATATACGAGTCGCATATTTTTGTGACTTAATCTACCTCGACGCTAAAAATTTGCGCAACTATAGCGAATTCTTAATATGTCGCTAAAGATAAGTCGCAATTTATGTCGGTTTATTTCTAAGAAACATCGCTAATTAAGCAGCCATCACTATTCTCAATAGAAGTCGCCACTGGTGTTACAATTTAAGTCTTTTGTGTATGTTACTGTTCACCAGCTATATTGCCCTGGTCACTATATGGTATTGAAATACAATAATAACAATAATGATAATAAGAACATCATCAATAACTTAAAATGTATAACAAATGAATGGTTATTTTCCATATAATTACAGCAATACCATAGCTGGTAGCCTTTGTTTTAGGTGGAAAGCACATTTTGGCTTTTAGTTGTTGTTCTTTTTTCCCTTCCTTTCCTTTAGTGTATTTCTCTTTTAGGGACCCCTTTTTAACCAACTTGTTGATTGGTGGGTTGCCTTAGTTTGTATTGTTGCTTTTGTTTAAAAAAAAAAAAAAAAAAAGTTTAAAATGAGTTTCAATGTTCACAAATAATGTGAAATAACAAGTCATCAAGAATACCTTGAATTTATCTTTAGCCAACCATGCACCATTAAAAGTGGGTCTGCAATCAGGCAGGAGGGCCTCATTAGGAGCTTCTGCAAATGCTATATGAGGATGACCAGAGTGGTCTGTATATTCAACCTGAGTAGAAGCAAAGCAAATAACAGATAAGATGGTGCATCACTCAGTGGATTCTTAAATGCAATGCAGTCATGAACATCTACCAATATCTAGCAGTAGAGTTGAGAATATAAGCGAGCGGACGGGTGGGCCAGTTGGGTAATGGGTCAAAAAGATCTGATTTGAAACTGGTCACTGTTTCAGTATGGTAGGAAACGGGCCAGATCTGGTTGGGATGACCCACAAACACTTTCTGGTCCACTTTTAGAGTGTTTAATAAACAATTAATGCTTAAATTATGATTACAAAACAACGTCATTACAATAATATGATAAAGTTTCGAATAACACAATTGAGGAGATGATAGTGATACTTAAGGGATGTATACAGAACGTTATTTTTAATTAGTGAATTTTACATTAAAGTATTCATTTTTCATACAGATACAATCTATGTTTAAAACACTAAAGACTAGGATCAACGCTAGTCCAGCTTGAACTTAGAAGTTCGATCCATCTAACAGCAAGAGTAAAAGTGTCACTGTTTCTATAATCGAAGTAATGGTGATACCTGTTGGTATTTTAGTGTAAAATAGATTGAGTTTAATATACATATAAGGGTCGACACTTATATGAATATTAACTGGACTAACGGGGGTTCCAAGGGGGCGGTAGCCCCTGAGAGAAGCAGGGTCCAAGGGGCGGCAGCCCCTGGCAGGGTCCAAGGGGCAGCGCCCCTGGCTGGGGTCGAGCNTTCATACAGATACAATCTATGTTTAAAAGACATGTAGATTGCAAACACTAAAGACCAGGATCAACGCTTGTCCAGTTTTGCAATATGGAAACTGCAAACTAACAGCGTGTAAATTCCATTGTTATTAATACTATAGTTGTATCATATAGAAGAGCTTGAAGCATATACCTCAAATACAGAAGCCCAATAATAATCATAGTGGCATCTGAATTTCTTCTTTTCAGAAGGGTAAAATACATGCTTTGCTTTATAATTTAGTAGTCCAAGTTCACAGACTTTTGCCGACCTAAGATCTACACCTGCAAGACATAGAAGAACCATCATATAACCGTATCTTCCATTTTTGTAATCATACAGGTTATCGCAGTATATAAACTTCATATAACCTTATCTAGATTATACAGTAAGCATGTAATTCATTTGCAACTTTGAACTTAGAAGTTAGATCCATCTAACAGCAAGAGTAAAAGTGTCACTGTTTCTATAATCGAGGTAATGGCAATACCCTCCCAAGTACCCAAAAAATCATAATATTCAGCCTTGATTTGCCGGACAGGACACGCACTCCCACACAACCTGTCATTTCGCCCCCTGCCTGCTACCATGGATGGCATGGGAAACCAACATACACGATCTAAAAGGTCATATCCCATTAGCTAAAACAGTGACTCTGGCATATCACCGCCTATAAGTACACCGGCTCCAACAACCACAACTATGCTCTAAACTCATTCCTAACACAAACCTCACATTATCCTCTAAACTATAAGATGAATAAAAGTTATATGTTTAGGTCAGGCATTATATCGAACAGTTAGTGTGCACGTAACAATTTTAACAATTTGTTTATGAAGTAAACGGGGTCATGCTCTTTTTCACCCCGAGTTAGAAACAAAGGCATGCCCTAGAGCATATGATTGTGTATAAGCAATACACAATACTTGTTTGTAACTCTGATTACTTTTAAAATAAATTTACTGACACATTAAGATGACACTTTTTTATGTCTAAAATGATGGTTTTGTTGGATATTATAGGCATTGGGTCTAAACTAACTTACCAAGAGGACCTTTGGTCTACACTTTTTGTAAAGATGGACAAAGAGCTTTGCTATGTACAAATTATATTGGTATATGTATGTGTACTCGTTGTTAGCTCAGGTTGGTTAGTTATTTTTAGTTAAAGGCAAACTCGTATAATATGTATAATCTCATATAAACACAAAACATCACTTTTGTTTTGACAGAACTTGAACACACAACTTATTGGTTAGAGACATAAACATTTCATAGATGATGTTAGACCAAACACTTGCTGGTTGGCCACACTTGCTAATCTTGGCCTAAGCCATACATCAACAATTATCTCCTGAATGACATTTTCCAGTTAAACAAAATAAGCCCAAAGATTCAGACATGCCCAAAGATTTCAACAAAAGGGCCAGTGATTTACTTTTTGCTTTTGATCTTATTCAGACAGGCCCAAAGCCCAATATCGTCTTTTGAAGAATCCAAAATATAGTTCCTCATATAACAACTGTTTATTTTAGACGCATTCAGCAATTCTATCATCTGTTTCTTTTATCACATAGGAAAATAAACACAAACAGAAAGTCTGATGCGAATTATACGAATTTTATTTTGCATGCAACAAATAAAAATATTACAATTAAAACTAGCGAAACGCTAGAAACAAAGTACAAACAACAATACAAAACTTAACGGATACAAGGATTGACAAAGAGCAAACTCAACAGGAGTTCTTACCAAATTTTGAAAAGTCGTATAAAATTTAAAAGGTAGCTCATTATCAAGATTGTTGAGAAGAACCCAATCGGAAAACCGATCCATGTTCCTTCCCAAAACATCCTTGATAGATCCTCCTCTTCCTTGACTCTTCCTTCCGATGATGGAATATCCTCCGAACATTTGATATTAATTGGTATACCACATAATCCACTATTGTTTTGAAAACCCAACTCATTCATAGTGTCCATTTGCCAACCACTAGGAATTTTACCCGTTAACATGTTGTTGCTCACATCTAGAGTTCCGAGTTCGTGAAGCTGCACTAGTGATTGAGGGATCGAACCTGAGATTTCATTGTGCGAAACATCCAAGCTTTCTATGCTCTCTAGATTGCCCAACGACAATGGAATGTGTCCTGAAATCCTGTTGTGTGATATGTTGAGTTGTTTTAGGGCTTTGAGGTTTCCTAAAGATGCAGGTATTTCACCAGAAATGTTGTTGCCCGACAAGTCCAACAAAACAAAAAAACGGGATTTGCCTAGGCGTCGAGAAGATTTTTTCCAATTCACAATTAAGTCTTCAACTCCATCCCCATATTCAAGATATGATGCTGAGATATTCAGAGTTCTAATCATTCTTGGAAGGTTTGCCATCTGTTGTGGAATACTTCCAGTTAGATTGTTCCCAGAGAGATCAAGAATTCGAAGAGAAGTACACATGGAAATATTGGTCGGGATATATCCGTTGAGGGAAGTGTTTCTTAGGACAAGTATTTCAAGAGAAGTAGGGAATTGAGGGAGAATATCTTGTAAGCTTCCTGTAATAATGCTATTACGAAGATCAAGAACTCTAAGGTTGACTAATTTAGTCAACTTAAAAGGCAGATTGCCAGAAAACTTATTCCCGCCTAAATAAAGAATTTCGGTTCCATTAGGAAAATTTGTTGGGATCTTACCAGAGAAATCATTGTCGGACAAATCCAGGTAACCAGCTCCCAAAAA
>LBNU01005388.1:0-14737 GCA_014162995.1 Artemisia annua | reverse complement strand
GTGGAAAGAAACTCTTGTGTGTGAAAATAATAAACTTTGATTAACTATAGAACCAACACCCTCCTTGGAGGGTTTACATTCCATTTATAGTGCTAGTCTAGGGCTTTTTACATCTTTCACTTTGTTACACATCTAGCCCTTAGACTTTGGCAAAACATGAATAAGTTAACTAAATTAACGTAAAACATATTAAAATGAAATATAAATTGTAAACAAAAGCAACCCTTAATTATAATAATATAGTAATTTATATTTAAATCAAATTATTTTGAATTAATTTAAATCATTTTTAGTTGACTACTATTACCATTATTATTATTGTTATTGTTATTGTTATTGTTATTGTTATTGTTATTGTTATTATCGTTATCGTTATTATTATTATTATTATCATTATTATTATTATTATTATTATTATTGTTATTATTATTATTATTAATTTAAATCATTTTTTATTAATTTAATTCATTTAAAAATCATAAAAATCGTATATATTTAATTAAAATTGTTATTGTTATTGTTATTGTTTGTATTATTATCGTTATTATTATTATTATTATTATTATTATTATTATTATTATTATTATTATTATTATTATTATTATTATTATTATTATTATTATTATTATTATTATTATTATTATTATTATTATTATTATTATTATTATTATTATTATTGTTATTATTGTTAGGTCACCATTTTGTAACATAAGATCATGTAATTCTAGAGAGAGAAAGTAAGTAGAGAGAGAGAGTGGAGGGAACTCTTGTGTGTGAAAATAATAAACTTTGATTAACTATAGAACCAACACCCTCCTTGGAGGGTTTACATTCTATTTATAGTGCTAGTCTAGGCTTTTTTACATCTTCCACTTTGTTACAAATCTAGCTCTTAGACTTTGGCAAAACATGAATAAGTTAACTAAATTAATGTAAAACATATTAAAATGAAATATAAATTGTAAACAAAAGCAGCCCTTTATTATAATAATATAGTAATTTATATTTAAATCAAATTATTTTGAATTAATTTAAATTATTTTTAGTTGACTACTATTACTATTACTATTATTGTTATTGTTATTGTTATTGTTATTGTTATTATCGTTATCGTTATCGTTATTATTATCATTATTTTTATTATTATTATTATTATTATTATTATTATTATTATTATTATTATTATTATTATTTTTTATTGTTATTATTATTACTATTATTATTATTATTATCATTATTATTATTATTATCATTATTGTTAGGTCACCATTTTGTAACATAAGATCATGTAATTCTTGAGAGAGAAATTAAGTAGAGAGAGAGAGAGTGGAAAGAAACTCTTGTGTGTGAAAATAATAAACTTTGATTAACTATAAAGAACCAACACCCTCCTTGGAGGGTTTACATTCCAGCTTTCCTCTGTAGTGCATAGTCCACAAGTAATAAACCACAAGCAACAACATGCATTCAAGTCATCATCATCACAGTCAAAGACTTGGTTGCATCTCCAAAAACCCGTACCCAAACAGAAACAACAAACCCAACAAATAACCAAATGTATAGGTCTGCAAGGATACCAAGGATAGAAATAATAACTACAAATATAACAATCATGAGAATAACCAGTATAGTACCAGATGTTCTGTTTCAGCCCCCACATCAATACATGACTAGATACTATCATGTATCTCATAAACCAGCAACAAATACTAAGTGATGCCATCAAAATCAACATTGTAACCCATCTTGTCATTACCATGAATACCATTTAAAGGAAGTTTCCAAATACTGGCAGCCTTTTCAACCTCCCGAGAATACTTGATTTTGAGACCCATTAACTTATGTCTGACCGTATCAACAATAATTCTAAAAACAACCTTTTCAGTCCTAAAATCATTACGGAAAATTCTATAATTCCTCTCTTGCCAAATAAAATAGACTGCAGCACCAAAAACCAACCGTTGAATAACGCTCCAAATGGAATTACTCGCCACTTTAATAGACATTCTCGAAACAATCTCAGCCCAAACACAAGAAAGATCATCAAGTTTACATAATGGTTTAAGATTATCCCAAACAGTCTTAGAAAACGTGCAACTAAAGAACAAATGACTGAGACACTCATCCACATTATTACATAACGGGCAATGAATACTAGATAAATTGAACCACTTCGAAATTCTATCCTTCGTCTTTAGCCTACCCCTCATGGCCATCCAGAGAACAAACGAGTGCCTCGGGATACATTGGGAAAACCAAACTTGTTTAGACCAAATGACTTTAGGACAGTCTACCCGTAGAGCTTTCCACGCTTCCTTGACGCTAAAATTAGACTCATTCTTATGCTTATTGACCCATATCAGTTTGTCATAACAATCATCAAAAAGTGCAGGAACAGGAACATCTAACATTTCACCAAACAAAACTTTCCATTCATGTGGCCATCTCCAACCATTACCATCAATTAAATCTACCACTTTATCACTAACATTAAACCGTTGTTCAATAATGACATTGTGAGAGATTAACTTACACAATGGGCCATTAGTGTGCCATTAATCATACCAAACAGAACATCTTCTACCATTTCCCAACTTATACGCAACAAACTTACGAATGCTATCTCTAAGACTTAAAATCTGATTCCAGCTCCACGATCCATTAACAAACTTCACATCATGCCAAATGTTTCTACCCTTAATCCTATAAGCATGAACCCATTTTACCCAAAGCGAATCTTTCTTACATATAACGTTCCAAAGGTGTTTAGCCATTAACGCCTTATTCATAGTTCTAAGGGATTTAAGGCCAAGACCACCTTGGTTTTTGGGTTTACAAATGTCTTTCCACGCAACACTGACAATACCACCACCCTCACTATTAGCAGACCACAAGAAATTCTTGAACATTTTATCTAATCTATCACAAATGTAGGCTGGGATAATGAACATAGAAGCCCAATATATATGTAAGGAAGCAAGAACAGAAGAAACTAATTGTAGTCTACCCGCAAACGACAAAGTCTTATTTCTCCAGTCTTGAATCCTATTTTTAACCTTCTCAACTAACACATTACAGTCGTTGTTGCAAATTCTTTTACCAGTCAACGGAATACCCAAATATTTCAAAGGTAGCTCACCTACACTAAAAGGCATGGCAAGCAAAATCCTAGACTTGATCTCTTCAGGAACATTAACGAAAAAGGCTGCACTTTTAGCTAAACTAGGAGACAAACCAGAGCACATAGTAAACTCGTCTAACGCCCTCCTAAGGATACAAGCTGATAACTCATCCCCATGACAAAGCAATAACAGGTCATCCGCAAAACACAAGTGAGTCAATTGAAGCTTTTTACATCCCCAATGGTACTGAAACCTATTATCTCTCCTAATTTGTCTTTTGATCATCAAATTAAATGCTTCCATAACAATAGTAAAAAGGTAAGGCGAAATAGGGTCACCCTGCCTAAGACCTCGTTTACTTTTAAAAAACCCATGCAATTCACCATTAACACAAATAGAAAATGAAGCAGAAGTGAGACATACCATAATCCAATGAACCATAGAGCTGTGAAAACCGAAACGAAACAGAATAGTCTTCAAAAACTCCCAATTCACGGTATCGTACGCCTTTTGAATATCAACCTTGAAAGCACATCTTCTCACTCTACCATTCCAGCTATAGCCTTTCATGAATTCCTGAGCCAAGAGGATGTTGTCACATATCTGTCTTCCCGGGATAAAGGTGCTTTGATTGCTATCAATTAAACTACATAAGCCCTCTTTAAGTCTGTTGGAGATGACCTTGCTGATACATTTGTAGATGACGTTTCCACAAGCTATAGGTCTGTAATCGGACACTTTCAATGGAACTTGAATCTTGGGTATGAGAGAAATGAGGTTGGCGTTAAATTCACCAAGTAGCTTGCCAGAAGTGAAAAATTCTTTAACCGCTGCACCAACATCATCACCCACAATGCTCCATGCCGCTTTAAAGAACTTAGATGTGAAGCCATCCGGGCCTGCAGCTTTATCTTCATCTATACTGAACATTGCTTCTTTGATCTCACTGTCCGCAACCGGTCTAATCATATTCTTAGCAATCACAGGATCTAGCTTTTTGATAAACAAATCATCACAATCATCAATAGACATAACCTCATCTTCCACCCCCAAGAAACTTTGAAAATGATCCACAAAACAACCCGGGACTTTATCACCAATAAACCTGTTACCCTTTTCAACATATACAACCTGAATACGACTCTTATTAATCCTACTCTTAAGAGTATTATGAAAAAAAGACGTGTTGGGATCCCCCTCATTTAACCACTGAATCTTAGTCTTTTGTCGAAGTAGCTTTTCCTCATCCATGACCGCTTCATTATAAGCCCTACAATATATACCCTCTTCTTCTCTAAGGCAACTATTATTAGGATCTTTATCGAGGCTTTGCTGAACCCTCTTAAGCTCAACTCTTAAAACTTTCACCTTGTCAAACACATTACCATTAAGCCTATTCATATTTCTCAAATACTTTTTCATGTTTTCTAACCTTTTGGCCAGAACATACATACAGAATCCATTCACTTCAATTCCCCAATTATCTCTAACCGTAGGAATAAAAGATTTCTTATCAGCAAGAAAATTCATAAACCGGAAAGACCTAGGTTTAGAGTGTTTGACCACAGGGTAATTCAAGATAGCAGGGCAGTGGTCCGATGACACAAACGGGAGAAACTCGGCAAAACAGTTGATAAAAGATGAAATAAAACTGCTATTAGCCAAAATTCTATCTAACTTCTTAAGGATACCAGATTCAGGATCATAACGTTTCTGAATCCATGTGTAAAACATACCTTGACTAGCAATATCTTCAAGATCCAAAGCTTCAAGGCAGTTTCTGAAATCGCTAACATCTCTATCCTTAACAGCATTAACATCAGAACAATCTTCAATATTCAACGCCACATTAAAGTCACCCAAAATAGCCCATGGTTCACCCTTAACAATCTTGCTGTGCTCCACTAAATTAGCCCATAACATTTTCCTCTGCCCTTCAAAATTATTAGCATAAACGAAAGTAATAAATTGTTTCCTGTGATCATGAACGAAATTAATTTCAAAGTGCATTGCTTGATCAATATGAGAAATAAGGTTAGCTCCAACCACATTACTATCCCATCCCACCATAATCCTACAAACACTTCTGCAATCGTCAATATTAGAAACCCAAGACCAATTACTAAAAATGTTGTCACCAATAGGCTTAACCGATTTCTTCCTAAGTCTTGTCTCAACAATAGCACACATACTGAGTCTTTCCTCCCTGATTAATGTCTTAACCTCATTCTGCCTAGTAATTTGGGACATTCCACGAATGTTCCAAGCACCGATTTTCACTAACATTGGATAGAAGAAGCATGTGATGCAAAAGCACCACCCAACTGAGCCATCGATCCATCAATAACACTATCAACTTCATTTTGTGTAGCAAAGCGAGCAGCACCAGTAGTTACCTCCTCCACTTCATTAACAAAATTAGATTCTCCCAAATCATCTACATGACCATTAATACGATCACTTTTAATTTCATCACATCTGCTAGAATAGTAATCCAACATATCTTCAGTCCAAGTATCTTTGCGATCATTTTCCAAAGGCAAATTAGATAACAAAAATAATTCAACTTCAAATAAACCCTTTTCTTTTTTCAATTCCTCAATTTTAGCCAAATCTGCTCTATAAGCCTCATCATAGAACTTTCTAAAATAAGCGTCCCTATTATTTTGAACATTCACATCAGCCTTCTTCAATTTCATCTCTGCATTAAGCTTAGAGTTCTTATCTAAGTTCCTACTGATTTGAGCAATTTGAGACGACAAACTTTTCATTTGACTGTCAAAGTGTTGTTTCACAGAATCACTTTTCCTAGTTCTATTGTTCCATTTGACAGAATAGAAAAGAACCATATCAGCATTCCATCCCTTCAACACACTCTCCTCAATAGGAACATTAGTATTACATGCATTCGCCACTTTGACTTTCACCTCATTCCATGGATCAATAGCCTCACTACCGCCATCTACACTTAACAGATCAAACCGATTACTCGTAGCTATACTCTTTGAATCTACTGCTTCTTTAGACCTAACTTCATTACCACTTTTGCTATTCTTACTATTCCCATTACTCTTATGTGTCCCCATATCATTCTTGTTACCATTACCAGTATTACGATTCCCATTTTTACCAACTACCCCATCACTATTATTATTAGCATTGTTGTTATTATTCACATTCTTCTTGACACCAGCATTACCACCATTACTATTACCAGTATTACTACCACCACCTTCAGTACTCTTACTCTTACCCTTATTCACAGGCTCACCCTTATCATTATCAACAATACTATCATCTATATGACCAACGCTTCCACTATTGATAGGCTCAGACCTCTTGCTAGTATCCTTTACGCCCACATTACTCACACTAGGATTACCTCTATTATTGAAACCACCCCTGTTACTAGTACCACCTCTTCTCACATTATAATTACCAACCTGCCCTTGACGATAATTGTTACCAGTATTTCTACCATTCCTACGGGTAGCAGTTTGCCACCCTTCATCACCATCATCAACATTAGCCCCATTATTGTTATCACTTTGCTTAACATCAGTAGGTTTCACAGTCTCCCCATCCTTATTAACAGCTCTAACCGTGTTCACCTTTCTAGCACATTCGCTCAAATAATGCCCAAAAATCTTACATTCTTCACAGCGTGGTGGGACCCAAGAATACTCAATCCACAGCCTCAAAACTTTACCCAAACCTTCATACCACAGTTCCACACTATCAAGTAAAGATTTGCTAGAATCAATTTCAACAAGGACTCTAGCAAAAGAAGCCCTCCCATACGGTTTCTCGCAAATAGAAGTAGTCATTCGATCCATAATAATCGGCACCCCCACTCTGCTTACAATTCTGCTAATACCTTCAACATTCCAAGCCTCAAGCGGGATATCATAAACTTTAACCCATACCGGTACCTTCGACACTTCAGGCTTAGACATACACAAACCCGGCTCCCACTTTTTAATAAACAACGGCTTATTATCCACCAACCATGGACCGTTTTCAATAACCATCTCCATACCATCTTTAGACTTAAAGCTAAAAAACCCATACCATTCTGATTCATAAACACCTGATCTAACTGATACAAACGCCACATTTTCTTCAAATGATACACTAGATCTCTATAATTCATTCGAAAACCAACAAAAAAACCAACCACAGTATTGCCCCATTTCTTACAGCCCTCTTCCAAAATATCATCCATCTTGGCTACTTCCCTACCATCACCAGTAACACAAGGAGGAACAAAATAGAGCTTATTGTTACTATTACCACCAAAACTTCTAGAAACAGCATCACGAAAAGACCGATTACTCTTCTCAATACCACTGTCCTTCAACACAGAAACTTTAGAACCAATTTGACCATCAACACTCACCCTTTCCTTCATAACAGTGTCGGTAACTCTACTACTTTCACCCGCTTCAAAATGACTCACAGCCACATCACCCTTAGCTAGTTCACTAACATTCCCATTAACCTTAAACATACCTGGGACCTTTTCTTCACCAAAACTAACCTTAGTGGGACTCTTAGGCTTAGCAGTACTATGAGGATTCAAAACAGGATTATCGCTAAATGGGACAGGCATTTCGGGTACTGAACCACTTCCACTAGACCCCTTATCACACTCAATTCCACTACCATTACCACTATCCATACCACAAGCTGATTTAGCACTAGACTCCTTAACCCCATTATTCTCACAAAACGGCGTAACACTAGCAGATGCAACTCCACCATTGCTACCGCTATCAGTTTTATTACCACCAACATCAAACCCCACATTCCCATTAAACCCACTAACATTACTCCTACCCACATTACTACTAGCAACAGACCCAAAACTCAAATTAGCAGCAGTTTCATCAACAAAATTCTTATTACTAGCATTAAGACTAACATTACCCACATTACAATTGACAGAATAAACCTTACCTGCTTCAGACCCAACTCCAACATTAACCTCAGCCTCCATACCCACTCCATTATCACCCAACACACTACTATCATCACCAATATCAGAAACCCCTTCCCCATAGACCAAATCTTCCATGTCAGTAGCAGACCCACTCCCTTTTGATGCCAACCTAGCATCAATCTTCTGGTACGTACTCCTAGGAGTGTTATTCACCAAAAAAGCATGCCTCAAAGTGGATTTATTAAGTGGATTCATAGTCCTAGTTGTTTTTTTAGGTTTAAGAGCTGAATCCATCCTACGAGAGGATGGATTAGGTGTGGATTCAGTGTTAGGATCTGACATGATGATTAAAGAGATTGAATCATGTTAAAACCCAGAAAATGAAATGGAACAAAATAGGGAAAAATAACGTTGTGTGGTGGGAGATGAAGAATAACGGAAATATGAGTGGATTTTATGAAGATGTAGACAAAGAACTACAGTAATCAGATGTAAAATAAAATCGATTTAATGAAAATAAAATGGATTAAGAGGTGTATAGATCTACAGTTGAAATCGTATAAACCCTAATCTCCCAAATCGCCAAAAAAGAAAGTACCAAAAGTCATAAATTAAAAAAATTAATTATTTTATTCATTTATAATTACCTGAAATCATTTTTAAGAATTAAAATATATTTTATTTAATTTCAATTATTTTACTTAAATTTCATAAATTAAAAAAATTAATTATTTTATTCATTTATAATCAATTAGTTTAAGTTATTTTTAATTAATTTAAATCATTTATAAATCATAGGAATAATTTTTATTTAATTTAAATTATTATAAATAATTTATATTTAATTCTTGTTATTTTTAATTAATTTGAATCATTTCTAATTATCTATCAATTTATTATTATAATAATAATAAATAATAATAATTTATAAATCATTGTTAATTTATTAACATGAATGAAAAATTATTTAAAATGATTAATAATATTACTCGTATCTGTAAATTTTAAAATTTTGATGTAAAGTGTTTATCTAAACAACTGAAGTCATTTAAATAGCATAGAAATCGTTTATATTTAATTTAAATTATTTATAAATCATTATTAATTTATTAACATGAATAGAAAATTATTTAAAACGTTTAATTATATTACTCATATATGTAAATTTTAAAATTTTGATATACAGTGTTTATCTAACTATAATCAGTTAGTAAATTTTCAAATTACGTCCTCTCCAAAATTCACAAAAGTCATTCTATTTGATTTATATCAATTATAATTTTTTATATCATTTTGAAATTATTTATAATTAGTTCAAATCATTTTTGAAATTAAAATAATTTTTATTTTATTTAAATTCTCTTTAGGAAAAAAAATTAATTCATTTTATTCATTTCAGAATCAATTAGTTTAGGTTATTTTTATTTAATTTAAATAATTTTTATTTATTTAAATCACTTTTAATTTATTTAAATCATTTATAAATCATAGGAATAATTTTTATTTTCTTTAAATATTTATAAATAATTTATATTAAAATCAAATTATTTTGAATTAATTTAAATCATTTCTAGTTAACTATTATTATACTAAATATTATTATTATTATTATTATTATTATTATTATTATTATTATTATTATTATTATTATTATTATTATTGTTACTATTATTATTATTATCGTTATTATCATTATTGTTAGTATTATTATTATTATTATTATTATTATTATTATTATTATTATTATTATTATTATTATTATTATTATTATTATTATTATTATTATTATTATTATTATTATTATTATTATTATTATTATTATTATTATTTTATTATAAAGGATCACTTTATTAGAACTATAAAAATTTACATAAAGTTGGATAGGAGTCTAGACACTAGTTGTGCTCCCACTCCTTTCTGAATACAAAAGCTAACTCTATGAAATATAAAAACACCATTTTTAGCATTATTTGAGTGGCTAATGGCAATAGATTTAATACGTAAAAGTGTGTCCAAAGCCTCTGCATCAAATTCCCCAAATGTAGAAAAAGCAAATGGTATGAACTTGTATCCGTTGTCCTCACATTTGGACGCATACATTCTCTTTTTCTTTTCCACAGCGTTGTGCAAGGCTACCCCAGGAGCCCATGAAGTCGCCCCCGCACCAGCAAATGGGGAGATACCAGTCACATCCAAACATGCATCTTTACCTTGGAGCCAATTAAATAATAACAAATCTGCAGGTCGTAACTCCTTCCCTTCCTTCGAAAGGAACCCCATAGGTGCCTCCTTATGCACCATGATCCCAACCTTATTATTATTATTATTATTATTATTATTATTATTATTATTATTATTATTATTATTATTATTATTATTATTATTATTATTATTATTATTATTATTATTATTATTATTATTATTATTATTATTATTATTATTATTATTATTATTATTATTATTATTATTATTATTATTATTGTTATTATCATTATTGTTATTGTTATTATTATTATCGTTATTATTATCATTATCGTTATTATTATTCTTATTAATTTAAATCATTTTTATTAATTGAAGTCATTTTAAAATCATAGAAATCGTTTATATTTAATTTAAATTATTTTTAAATCATTTTTAATTTATTAACATGAATAGAAAATTATTTAAAATATTTAATTATATTACTCATATATGTTAATTTAAAATTTTGATGTAAAGTGTTAAGCTAAACCATAATCAATTAGTAATTTTCACATTACATCATCTCCAAAATCAACAAAAGTCATTCTATTTGATTTATATCAATTATAATTTTTTATATCATTTTGAAATTATTTATAATTAGTTCAAATCATTTTTAAAATTAAAATAATTTTTATTTATTTAAATTGTCATTAGGAAAAAAATTAATTTATTTTATTCATTTCAGAATCTATTAGTTTAGGTTATTTTTAATTAATTTAAATTATTTTTATTTATTTAAATCATTTTTTTACTAATTAATCAATTAGTTTATGTTATTTCTAACTAATTTGAATTAATTTAATTTTTAGTTAACTATTATTATTATTCTAAACATTAATATTATTATTGTTATTATTATTATTATCGTAATTTTTATTAATCTAACTATTGCTATTATTGTTATTATTCATGTTATTATCTTTATTATTATTATTCTAACTATCGCTATTATTGTTATTATCATTATCATTATTTTTTATTATTGTTTTATTATTATTATTATTATTATTATTATTATTATTATTATTATTATTATTATTATTATTATTATTATTATTATTATTATTATTATTATTAGAAAATCATTATGATTATTAGTATTATTATTGTTATAATCATAATAAATGGAGTATTTAAATTTACACTTTACTTAAACATTTTTCTTCTCCAAAAAAAAAAGTACCAAAAGTCATTCTATTTGATTTTAAATCAACTTATTTAAATCATTGCAAAATTATTTATAATTACCTGATGCCAACCTTAAGAATTAAAATAAATTTTATTTAATTTCAATTATTTTTCTTAAATTTTATATATTAAAAAAATTAATTTATTTTATTCATTTATAATCAATTAGTTTAAGTTAGTTTTAATTAATTTAAATCATTTATAAATCACAGGAATAATTTTTATTTAATTTAAATTATTATAAATAATTTGTATTTAATTCATGTTATTTTTAATTAATTTAAATCATTTCTAATTATCTATTAATTTATTATTATAACAATAATAAATAATAATAATTTATAAATCATTGTTAATTTATTAACATGAATGAAAAATTATTTAAAATGTTTAATAATATTACTCATATCTGTAAATTTTAAAATTTTGATGTAAAGTGTTTATCTAAACAACTGAAGTCATTTAAATAGTATAGAAATTGTTTATATTTAATTAAAATTATTTATAAATCATTATTAATTTATTAACATGAACAGAAAATTATTTAAAACGTTTAATTATAGTACTCATATATGTAAATTTTAAAATTTTGATATAAAGTGTTTATCTAACTATAATCAGTTAGTAAATTTTCAAATTACGTCCTCTCCAAAATCCACAAAAGTCATTCTACTTGATTTATATCAATCATAATTTTTTTTTATCATTTTGAAATTATTTATAATTAGTTCAAATCAATTTTGAAATTAAAATAATTTTTATTTTATTTAAATTCTCTTTAGGAAAAAAATTAATTCATTTTATTCATTTCAAAATCAATTAGTTTAGGTTATTTTTATTTAATTTAAATCATTTTTATTTATTTAAATCACTTTTAATTTATTTAAATCATTTATAAATCATATGAATAATTTTTATTTTCTTTAAATTATTTATAAATAATTTATATTAAAATCAAATTATTTTGAATTAATTTAAATCATTTCTAGTTAACTATTATTATACTAAATATTATTATTATTATTGTTATTGTTATTGTTATTGTTATTGTTATTGTTATTCTTATTATTATCGTTATTATCATTATTGTTAGTATTATTATTATTATTATTATTATTATTATTATTATTATTATTATTATTATTATTATTATTATTATTATTATTATTATTATTATTATTATTATTATTATTATTATTATTATTATTATTATGATTATTATTATTATTATTATTATTATTATTAGTATTATTATTATTATTATTATTATATTATTATTATTATTATTATCGTTATCGTTATCATTATCATTGTTATTGTTATTGTTATTGTTATTTTTTTTTCAAAGGTAAAATAGATTAAATAAAATGAAAATTATGTACATGAGATAGCACAAGAGAATGAAATCTGTTAGGACATTCCCTAACAAGATCATCTCTTGCCTAGGAAACAAGATCCAAAAACAGAATTGGACACAACCAATTCAGAAACATGAGCTACAAATAACTAAGTGCTAACAATTACCAAAATAGCAAAGATAACAACCATGCAATCCCCCTAACTCAATCTTAGCAGATAGTGAAGCTTAATCTAAAGTCACACTCATACTCTGAATACATGGAGATTTACAAAGGGACCAACCTATGTAATTCCAAACATCACCATATGAATATGACTCAAGAAAGCTGAAGTGCTTAGCTTGAAGATAGGGAAAATTGCAATATATAACAGAACAACCATAATACAGCAACAGAACTTCAAATAACTTGAATCCAAGCATAGCTCTTGCATCCCAAAACATACTATAACCACTGATGCAATAATCCATCAAAAGAAGCTGATGCAGTCTTGAACCATTCCACATATCCTCATGGCAATAGATGTAACACAAGAACCACTAATCAACAAGGATCTATCAGCTGCTTCAATTGGCAGAACAAACATAATGCAGGCCAACTTCATATCAACAAAAAGGGCCATGACACTGGATGAATCATCAATCAACATTTCATCCATACAATCCTATCTCGCTAAAAAACCTTTGCAAAGAAAAACCCTGTGGGAAAACTTTGCACAAGGAAAAAGAGTACAGGACATGGATTCAGAAACGTTATGATCCTGAATCTGGTATACTTAAGAAGCTAGATAGAATTTTGGGAAATAGCAATTTTATTTCATCTTATATCAACTGTTTTGCTGAGTTTCTCCTGTTTGTGACATCGGACCACTGTCCTGCCATCTTGAATTATCCACTAGCCAAACCTTCTAAACCTAGGTCTTTCCGATTTGTGAATTTTCTTGCTGATAAGAAATCATTTATTCCTACGGTTAGAGATAATTGGGGCATTGAAGTGAATGGATTTTGTATGTATGTTCTGGCTAAAAGGTTAAAAAACATGAAAAAGTATTTGAGAAATATGAATAGGTTAAATGGTAATGTGTTTAACAAGGTGAAAGTTTTAAGAGTCGAGCTTAAGAGGGTTCAGAAATGTCTTGATAAAGATCCTAATAATAGTAGACTTAGAGAAGAAGAGGGTATATATTGTAGAGCATACAATGAAGCGGTCATTGTTGAGGAAAAGCTGCTTCGACAAAAAACTAAGATTCAGTGGTTAAATGAGGGGGGATCATAACACATCTTTTTTTCATAATACTCTTAAGAGTAGGATTAATAAGAGTCGTATTCAGGTTGTATATGATGAAAAGGGTAACAGGTTTAATGGTGATAAAGTCCCGGGTTGTTTTGTGGATCATTTTCAAAGTTTCTTGGGGGTGGAAGATGAGGTTATGCCTATTGATGATTGTGATGATTTGTTTATCAAAAAGCTAGACCCTGTGCTTGCTGAGAATATGATTAGACCGGTTACGGACAGTGAGATCAAAGTAGCTATGTTCTGTATAGATGAAGATAAAGCAGCAGGCCCGGATGGATATACATCTAAGTTTTTTAAAGCGGCATGGAGCATTGTGGGTGATGATGTTGGTGCAGCGGTTAAAGAATTCTTCACTTATGGCAAGCTTCTTGGTGAATTTAACGCCAACCTCATTTCTCTCATACCAAAGATTCAAGTTCCATTGAAAGTGTCCGATTAGAGACCTATTGCATGTGGAAATGTCATCTACAAATGTATTAGCAAGGTCATCTCCAACAGAATTAAAGAGGGTTTATGTAGTTTAATTGACAGCAATCAAAGCGCCTTTATCCCGGGAAGACAGATATGTAACAACATCCTCTTGG
>LBNU01005383.1:60601-81189 GCA_014162995.1 Artemisia annua | reverse complement strand
ATGTGGACTTGATAAGGTTAAATGAAACAGCCATAGTGTGATCACCTATAGGACTTAATATATGTTTAATGGTTATTTGTGATATGCGGAAGTTATTTGTGAGGATTGGATACCTATAGGCCCTATGAGTTTTAGGGTGCCCCTATAGGGCTTTGATTCACGGAAGTTACCCGTAAGGCCTAGTTTAGCTAGCAAGCGTTTTGCGTATATGTCCACTTGATTTGATTATGAATATAAACCTATGATCTCCCCAGCGAAAGCTGACTTTTAGCACGTTTTCTCAGGTAATTAAGTAATGATTTGGATGCTTGGATTGGAGGCTTGGCTTGGCAATATGGTTTAAGGATCTACTTTTTCTAAAAACTCTGATATGTATTGTGGACCTACTTTTATTTCTTTTGGGCCTTACTTTGGTGAATTTGGGATGAATGTAAACTTTAAAACCCCGTTTGGATGTGTTTTTACTCATGTTTACTTTATCTCGTTCTTTTATGACTTGTGTTGGATACCAATCCCCGTAACACCTCGAAAGCTTGTTGAGTCTTCCGCTGTACCAAATTTTGGGGGTGTTACAGTTTTTCCGGTGGAAGCTCTGTTAAAGGAATGAAGATGGTGAATTGGTGACTGTTGAAGGAGAGAAGAAGATAATAGTGACGGCTGATAATAAAAGATGTACAGTATTTGTTGTTTTTATTAACCTAAAGGACTTATTAAACTAAAGGTGGTCTTTGTTCTTTTTTTTTGGGCCTCACACAAATGGGCTAGCTAAAATTATATAAGTGGACTTTACTCACATATATAATTAAATGCATTGTTGCATTCACATGTAAATTTTGCTATATTTATATAAAATCTATAATTAAAAATATTAAATATAATAATAAAATTAATAAACGTTCATAAATATGTATATGAAATATATAGATATCTATTAAAACTTATATATGTATAAGTATAATATGGTACATTATACCAAATTGGGTACATCGTACCAACATATATGGTACATCGAACCGGAGCGTACCGAAATGAGCCTACCCCCCTTCGTACCGAATTTTAAGGACTTAGCGAACCACGTTCCTGTTTCTCGTTTCCGTACCGGAGCGTTCCGCGTTCCGTGTGACTATGCCCCGTGCCCAATTTGACCAAAATTTTAAACTTTTACACGGAAATGACATGACCAAAAACTGACCTTTTGTTACTCTTCAAATAATTGACAACAATCTTTTACAAACCAGTCCTTAAGACTATTTTTAGATGAAACTAGACTCGATTACCTTTAAAACGACGGGTGG
The DNA here is from genome assembly GCA_014162995.1 of Artemisia annua. Classification (NCBI taxonomy): domain Eukaryota; kingdom Viridiplantae; phylum Streptophyta; class Magnoliopsida; order Asterales; family Asteraceae; genus Artemisia; species Artemisia annua. The sequence continues at coordinate 79,894 of LBNU01005383.1, read as the reverse complement.
TACGACTTCTAACGATTCACGGATTAAAAGATATGATTTTTCTATCATGACCCATTTTCTGCACTAATTGTTGTCCCGTTTTCATACTTAACTAAAACGACTAAAACTCAGCTTCTATAACTCGACAATTAACAAAACTTTCCAGAAATCATTAGGACATTATAAACATCAAATGTGTACATAAACATGGTCACAATAACCCTCGAAAACATGCTTTACAAAGTGACGGGTGGAAACACCTTTTTTTGACCCATTCGCATACTACACCTAACAATATCACCTTTAGCCATAAATTAACACTTTAACTATGAACCAAATACTCATTTAACATTAAAAACCATGAAAACTTTGATCCATGACCATTGACCCGTTCACATCCCAAAATGGGTACAATTACACGTTATGCCAAACGCCCCCTTTAACTTGACCGTAAACACTTAAAACATACTTTTTACACACGACTTCCAAGGTATACACTTGACACTTGACCATACTTTACAAAACATTAATGACTCACGGGGGTGCAAACATGACACTTGAGCTCGGTATTCTATACTAAGCTCCTAAATGCATACTACCTTTATTCTTGCATATCCAAATCCTTAATCCATATATCCAAGCAATCCATAAAAACATGCCAACCTACAAAATGGTTAGACACTAAACCGTAAGCACAAAGGCTTAGTAAGTAAAGCGGATATAATTCAACATCATACATCATTCATACATTACACATCATAACCATTCATTCTTTCGCAACATTAATCGTAAACGCATACCTTAAGCCTCTTAAGCATCATCATTCATTCTCAAATCAACTTCCAACCTATTGTATCATTCTTATGCTAGTTATGCCAAACTAGCCTTATAATCTACTAGCACATAAGCACATACACATCAAGTATTTCATTAACCTTAACATCAACAACACATAACATATAATGCATTGAAATATATATAACATTAACTTATAACCGGTTTACTTACCTTGATTCCAAGCTAATGATATCAATTAGAATCATCATCATCAACTCCATCATTAGCCTCTTCTTTAAATCCTAGGTCAATTATCATAATCATAATTAAATAACTATAACAATGGTTTATATAACCATAACCCATCCCTTACACACCTCTAATCATCATATAATAATATATTGATCATATGATAATTAACCCATAAAATTATTAAATTTAACCTAATGTAATTAATCTCATAATCACTATAACTCTTTAATTTAACTCAAAACATCATTTACCCACTTTCCCCAAATTATGGTACATGAACCCTAACTAGTCAAATCATCTAATTCAACTAAAGAAATGTTACTTACTTGTGGGAAACATTGTTAAAGCTTAACTTGACATGGAATTACTAACTCTTCAATTACTAGATCATCAAAGCTTCATCTTCCCTCCTTTTTTTCTTTGTAAACCGACACACACACATTCTCTTGAATAAATGGGAAGTGTGTGGAATTATCCAGGAAATACTAGGATATATGAGCTATAAGTTTGGTCATTTGGCAATAGTAGTCCCTCTAGTACTATAACAATTCATCCTTGGTACTAGAACAAGTTGGTTCTAGTGCTACTTTGAGGTTTTGGCAAGAATAGCCGTTCTAGTACTATAACAATTCAGTTTTTGTACTAGAACAAGTTGGTTCTAGTGCCAGTTTGAGGAATTGGCAAGATTAGTCCCTGCAGGCTAGAACAAGGTGGTTCTAGTACTAAAACAAGTTGGTTCTAGTATTATTTTGGGATTCTGTCAACTTAGGTCCTTCAACTTCTTTTCCGTTATACTAGTGACACATAATACTTTCTAAACCACATTACACATTCTTAATACTTATAGCTTGACTACCGATTTGACTAGCCAATCACGTAAAGTGTTGTGAACTTATAAAAGTCATAGTCAAACTTACTCAAGTATCATTTATCCACTTAGTCAAACACATTATTCTTAGTCAATTTCATCTAGAGTCATACCCGTTTACAAAATGGGTTTCGGGTGTAACAATTCTATCCCCCTTATTTAGATTTCGTCCCCGAAATCTCTTGTCTATTACAAACCAAAAACTTGGTCACATAAAAATCCTCATTTCATCTTAACATTTTCAAGTAATTAATCAATTAGTTGCAACGATTTAGATAATCTTGGAACTCTAGGTACACTATAGCGGAATCAATACACTTAATCCATCTTACTTGTCGCTTAACTTCTATAACCACATGACTTTTATTAAGTCTTTATGTCATCCGAGACATGTTTACTATAACCATTGGGTTATTTGATCAAAACTTTTACTATCACACCATACTTTTAGTCCATTTATTCTGGATTTTCTATCAAGGACTATGTGTCACTTGAGAAAATTTGTACCATTTGACTTTACATAAGTCAACATTGACTATTACTTCCACATTTTACCGTAGCAATTACATCATTCTCACTATCTTTTAACGGTCTCACTATAACATCATGTTTCCTCTACTCTTTTCTATAAATTTCTCGTCAATGACTATAAGTCTCATAGGAAAATTCAATACCTTGACTTTATAAGTTCAAACTTCGTCTAATACCATAATGATTCACATGAGGACGCTAATAATACTTAGCGACCACCATAGTCATTACATACATCCATACCATGCCACGAGGTATACTATAACATCAAATCAAATTTAATTCTTTCAATTTATACTTAGATACCTGATGTTAGGTATATAGACCGGGAAAATAGTCAAAGAAAGTCAACCGGGAGTATGTGATATCCCCGGGTCGTGTCCGTGTGAGGTGTGAAATGCGAAGTCGAAAACCGTTTTGTGATCGGGTGATTTGAATGAGATTTAAATAGGGATTTGGATTTCTAAACTAAACGCAACAAATATTAACTCAAAATAACGTAAATAAACAAATAACAAAAACACGTAAAGCAAGTAATTCACAAATAAGCTAAAACGTAATCTAAACCTAAAAACGTAACGCGTGAAATCTTAAAAACGCAAACTAGAAGGCAATTACCTAAATTAAACTACATTTGAAAAACTATTTAAAAAGTTGTAAAAACGCTAATTGTAACTTAAAAGAACTAAAAACGTAAGCTAAATTTAAACCGTGTGTTTAAATTTAGCTTACGTTTTTAGTTCTTTTAAGTTACAATTAGCGTTTTTACAACTTTTAAAAACGCTAATTGTAACTTAAAAGAAACGAATTGGGCCTAAAGGGCCGAGTGGTTTGTTGGGCTCAAGTTTATGTGGTCCTTTGTTGGTCTCTTGGTTGCATAACAAAAGAAAAGCGACCCAAAACGATTATTCGTGTAGTGTAAATAATCCCTCGTATTTTATTTTATGTTTCAGAAATATTTAGAGTTCAAATATGTTCAAAGATTTCCACAATGATATTTCGTTATAATTATTTAGGTGTACGGTTAATCCATTTAATTATATTCACGTTTTTAATTAATCGTATACATAACTTAGAAAATTTTAAATTATACGCAAAATTAGTATTACTGAATTGAGGGTTTTACAACTCTTCCCCTCTAAAAAGAGAATTTCGTCCGCGAAATTTGAAGTCGCAAGGTCAGACGGAGTCGTAGCAAATCACAAAAGCTCGTCGCACTTTTCCTCACGCTCAGGGAGGTTCTCCCAACAGAGTCTTCTAAAAAAAACTAGCTTCTCATGACTCAATCCAGATTTAAGGGTTTAGGATTCCACAAAATAAAACAAATCAGGGTGAATTGGGTCAAACCAATGCAACATATATCAGATGAAGTTAGGCGAATCTTATCGGTAATACATATGGAATATAGACAGAAATCAGATCAATTGACGATATTCAGACAGTAGAGAGCTCTATAATGAAGCTTAAGATTTGTAACAGATATACAGATGTCAGCAGAATGCAAATCAAGAGTTCAAACTCATTCACATCTCTAACGAACGGAAAACAAACATAAACATACGTAGAAAGAACTCAAAGCCTCACTTATTGCGGATAATTCAGATAAGATACCCAGAACTTCTAAGGTTTCAAAGGCACTCCTCGGATATCCTATGATCACAATGAGTGCATGATGTTAGGGATATGGTATATATAAGACTTTTTTGACCGGGAAATAGTCAATGAGAGTCAAACCGGGAGTATTAGATATCCCCGGGTCGTGTCCGTGTGAGGTGTGAAATGCGAAGTCGAGAACCGTTTTGTGATCGAGTGATTTGAATGAGATTCAAATAGAGATAAGGATTTCTAAACTAATGTTAACAAATAAATACTCAAAATAACGTAACTAAACAAACAAGGCAAACACGTAAATCACAATTTATCCTAAACGTAATTAAACTTAAAAATGTGACGCGCAAAATTTAAAAACGTAAACTAAAAGGCAAATTAATATATGAATTTAATAATCAAAATCTACTTGAAAAGTTGGAAAAATGCTAAACGTAACTTAAAAGAACTCAAAACGTTACTTAAATCGAAAACCGAACGTTTAAATTGAAAATAACGTAGATGTGCAAAATAAAAAGTGAATTTGAAGCTTCTACAGGCATAAAAATAATTTTCCTACGTTCTAAATAATAAAAGTAAATTTTAGAAAAAAATAATAATAATAATAAAAATATTTATTTGACTTTTAATTAATCATAATGATTAAAAAACTATTTTAACTAAATAAATGCAATAAAAATAGAAAAACTTTTCAAATAAATCTAAAATTTTTATAACAAATACTTTATCTAAATACTAACCTAGGAAAACTTAGAGGATGGGGGAAACAGTGGGCAATAAGCTAAAATAAGCAACGCTAAAGCTGAAATTGATATTAAGCTAACAGGTAATTATACTATAAATATTAAATAAGGGAAAGTATAACATGAAATACCAACTAGAGCAGATGGGAAGGGAGGAGTGCCTATTTTGTCTGTTCTAGCAGTTGGGTGACCAGGGTTCGACCCCTGGTTCCAACTTTTTTTGAAAACATTTTTTTTTCAAATTTTATTAAACAAAGAGCTCAAACACCTAAAGATACACATTTTCTAAAACTAAAACTTTTTCTAGAAAGCAATGAATAAACAGTTGCAAAGGAAAATTATAAGCAGTTTGCACTAGGCTAAGGTAACGGGAAAGTTAAAACTAAATAAGCTACTAAGAAGCTTCTAAGGGCTGAACTAGGGGAAACATAAGCTAAGGGACACTAGGGGGGGGGACCTAAAAAGCTAAAAGGAAACAAAAATAAGCTGTTAAACTAATCCTAGAAAGCACTAAATAAGCGAAAACTATGGGGCTGCAGAAAAGTAGGCTAAAGGGGCTGATTGCAGGGCCTAAAAAGATGTCTAGAAAAATTCATAAAAATAAAATAAAAATATCATTAACTATCTAAGCTACTGAATAAGCACCAAACCAATTTTTAGCTAAAAAGGATTAATAACGAACAAATGAAAAATAAAAAACTAACAGGCTGTTGGGCACCTTTTTTGACAGCAAAATAGTGCAAAAATGGGTCAAATTTTTGGGATTTGACTCATAAAGTCAAGGGACCAGATGTTATAAACTTACACTAACCTAAATAGAACTAAAGGAAACCACAAACAACAACTAATATGCCTAAAGCTAGAATCTACCCTACTAATTTATGAAAAACAGTTAAATAAAAAAAATTTTGGAAAACATGCTTGGAATCCTTAAAACTATTAGGAGATGCAAAGTTTTGGTTTAAATCTAATAACAACAAGTAACTAAAGCTGGTTCAATCTAGAAATTTGGTAAAAACACTTTTCTATACTAAAATCTAAGCTTGTGCCAAACACTCCTTAAAGGAGTAACTTGATTTTTTGAAAAGAAAGACAATTTTTAAGCAAGTTTTTGAAGGAAAAGTGTAAAGATGGCTAAGTTGAAAGTGAAGAAACAGTAATGAACAGGAATGAAGGCTTTTAACACTAAAAGAGCTTGAAAGTAAATTGCAAGAATTTGAATGAAACTTTGAATTGCATTTGTAAAACTGAGATTACATTACTTAAATTGAGATTACAACTTGAATTTAAAAAGATTACACTAAGGAAAACAGTAAATGACAAGTAAATTAAAATGGTCAAAATCTTTCTAAAGCTTAAAAGATTGGACAGTTTTGAGTGTGTGTTGAGGCTCCTTTTTATAAGCCCTCAGCTAGGGTTACTTGGTCTCTTTCTTGTCCTCTTCTGTGTTGTGTTTCTCTTGTGAGAGGAATGAAGACTTGGACCTTGTTTGTGCTTTCTCAATCCAATCTGAGCCGTTTGATTGCCTTGGTCCCAAAGGAGTGAGTTTCAGCCGTGGATGAGTTTTGGTCCCAAGGATTGCCAACGTGGAGGGAGTGACTGATAAGACATGTGATCTTGTCTTGTTTGCTTGTTGGGGTGAGCTGGAAAAGTAGAAGNTTTAACAAACTAATAAAACACATGAAAACTAACATTTTACTAAACTACAACTATTTCTAATAAGCAATAGGTAAGTGGATAAAAAGGGAAAAATGCAACAGTTATGGCAGAAACTTAACTAAGTCATCAAATGAGATCCTAAAAGCTAAAAAAAAATAAAATGCAAAAGCTAAACTTATGGGAAAACAAGACTGAGGGAACCTATGGGAAACATTAGTAAGCATATGGATCTTATAATAAGCAGTCCTAGTCTAAATTAAATAGCTAAATAGCACTAAACTAAACAAAAGTTACCTAAGGGCTGCAAAATGGGGGGAAAAAATGGCTGAGGGGGCCTAAATAGCTGCTAAAAAAATTCATAAAAATAAAATAAAAATATAATTAACTAGCTAAGCTACTGAATAAGCACCAAACCAAGTTTTAGCTAAAAAGGATTAATAACGAACAAATGAAAAATCAAAAACTAACAGGTTGTTGGGCACCTTTTTTGACAGCAAAATAGTGCAAAAATGGGTCAAATTTTTGGGATTTGACTCATAAAGTCAAGGGACCAGAAGTTATAAACTTACACTAACCTAAATAGAACTAAAGGGAACTATAAACAACAACTAATATGCCTAAAACTAGAATCTACTCTACTAATTTATGAAAAACAGTTAAATAAAAAAAATTTGGAAAACATGCTTGGAATCCTTAAAACTATTAGGAGATGCAAAGTTTTGGTTTAAATCTACTAACAACAAGTAACTAAAGCTGGTTCAATCTAGAAATTTGGTAAAAACACTTTTCTATACTAAAATCTAAGCTTGTGCCAAACACTCCTTAAAGGAGTAACTGTTTTGATTTTTTGAAAAGAAAGACAATTTTTAAGCAAGTTTTTGAAGGAAAAGTGTAAAGATGGCTAAGTTGAAAGTGAAGAAACAGTAATGAACATGAATGAAGGCTTTTAACACTAAAAGAGCTTGAAAGTAAATTGCAAGAATTTGAATGAAACTTTGAATTGCATTTGTAAAACTGAGATTACATTACTTAAATTGAGATTACAACTTGAATTTAAAAAGATTACACTAAGGAAAACAGTAAATGACAAGTAAATTAAAATGGTCAAAATCTTTCTAAAGCTTAAAAGATTGGACAGTTTTGAGTGTGTGTTGAGGCTCCTTTTTATAAGCCCTCAGCTAGGGTTACTTGGTCTCTTTCTTGTCCTCTTCTGTGTTGTGTTTCTCTTGTGAGAGGAATGAAGCCTTGGACCTTGTTTGTGCTTTCTCAATCTAATCTGAGCCGTTTGATTGCCTTGGTCCCAAAGGAGTGAGTTTCAGCCATGGATGAGTTTTGGTCCCAAGGATTGCCAACGTGGAGGGAGTGACTGATAAGACATGTGATCTTGTCTTGTTTGCTTGTTGGCGTGAGCTGGAAAAGTAGGAGAAGGGGTGGGGTACTCTGCTGGGATTTTTGGAGGGAAACAGGGTTTAAGGTATACAGGTGTGTTGGGTTTGACTGGAAATGGGGTCAAAGGGTTTATCACTTGTGTTACGGGTTGGCTTGTTAGGTGTGGTAGGATTAGGATATTGGGTTGTTTTACTAGTGGGTAAGTGTTTAGGATTAAGTAGTTTTGTAGGATTTGGGCCTGGTAAGATTAGTTTTAGGATTTAGGAGAGTATTAGTATTAAGTTTTATAAAAGAAGTAGTAAAAATATAAAGTTGTAAAAAAAACTGAATTTGTAAAAATATATTTATGTAGTTTTTTTTTTGAATGCATAATAATAATAATAATAATAATAATAATAATAATAATAATAATAATAATAATAATAATAATAATAATAATAATAATAATAATAATAATAATAATAATAATAATAATAATAATAATAATAATAATAATAATAATAATAATAATAATAATAATAATAATAATAATGTAAAAAGTAGAATCAAAATAATAAAAGATTTTGTCAAAATGTTTTTGGTTTTTATTTTGAAAATGGATTTGTTGCATTTAAGTTTAGGAGTGAAAAGGGTAAATTGGGAATTTAGGTGTCGGGTGAGGGTATTTTGGTCATTTTGGGTTAAGGTTAAGGGTGATTAGGGTTTTGGTTTGGTTTTCCATGTCTCCCCCATGCCATGTCCCGGGATTCTCTTCGACTCTTCAATTCTTCAATAAATGCTCCAAATTATGTCGAATCGATCCGGTATTGCTCCATTTAGCTCCGGTTTCCCATCCAAGCTCGTTTTGCTCTCTTTTGCCTTGTTTTCAATCCTTTTGTACCTGAAATACACAAAACACATTCCAAGGATATTTGTAACATTATATGGTCTTTTCGGGTGTTTTTGGTCGTTTTTGTCTGTTAAATGAGGTAAAAGATATGTGTAAATAGGCATATATCAATACCTAAATCATAAGTTTCACATCATGACCCCCACTTAAGGTCGCAATCTAATTCTTATCCCACCTATCTCATTTTCTAAGACATCTAACTAATTTTAGAGTTTTGTTTTCAACTTTATCTTCCTACTCATGCCACATCGGAAATACGTAAGCCCACTCATTCATACTTCCTCATTTACATGGAAAGGCGTCCCCATCGATGTAAATCAAGAAGCATAAACTCATGATTATATACTTCCGATATAACACTACTATTCCTATTACACACTTTTAGCTTTTACTATTCTTATTGTACATTCATTCAAAAGACATACATTTTAGCTTTTATTATTTTCATAGTCTTTACTTTTAGCCTTAGATCTATCCTTACTATAACTTTTATTAAGGGGATTATTACATATGCCAAATAGTAGGCAACCCCTGTCGATGAAGGCAATTTATTTTATCATGAAGTATTGCTGTAACATTTACTCGGGACTATAACATACCTTCAACTCACATAATGTTGAGTCAATTTTATGTTCCACTTCTAAAGAGTGGACTTGTAACATATCCCTTAGGATTTACTATAACATATCCCTCTGAAGGATTTCTGTAACAACCACTGTAACACTTTCCCGAGTTTATATATATTTACATACTATAACCACATATTCGATCCAAGCTATTAACGTTTACACACACGCTATCATGCTTAATTAATTCTAGGGCATACAATATCTGCCCGTTTAACATTTACACATTTCCATGTGTCTACACTTCTTACTTTAACTTTCACCCGTTAACCCTTGTTAACTTTACTATTACAATTTTAGTCTACTTGACTATTTCACATATAACCTAACATATGTCATCAACTATAACACACTCGCTAGCATTCATTTCATCTTCAATACATTTTATAATATTAGCATGATCACGTCATGTTTTAGTATAAAACTTATTATCATATTTTTGCCCACATACTTAACTCATCTCTTTTAATCATTAGCATTTAAGCTATACTATTTTATCTCATCATTTACATTCCAAAATGCTTTACTCCAATTTTTATAAGTTTTACATCATATTTAGTAATCAATGCGCGCATTTAATCTTCTTTTTTTTTTATTATAACATACCATAACCTCGTTTGTCATTATTATACATACATGTTCATCCTTAGACATCATATACCTAAGCCTACCATCAACCCGTCTCTATATCACCTCAACACTAATCATTAGCCACTAATATAGTGAGAACATATGTTGGTCCTCAATACCTTATTGATTTTGAACCGTTGCATGTCATCATACCTTAATCTCATTCCATAATTTTTATGTCAATAAACCCTTAAAAATGTGTGTCAATTCTATCTTATCTTCCCACGTTATATTTAGCACACTTATTATCACTACGTTCCACTTCTTAAAGCGACAATACTTAAATTCACTTACTAACCCATCTCTAATACCACTTACCATTTCTATTCACATCTTGCTATTGCTATCCTTCTATAACACATAATCTTATATCAATCACCAATACATTGATCTCATCACTTACACACATCTAGCCCACCATTGATTTACATCATGTACACCTCCTTACCATAAAGCATATACGTCGCTTATCGTCTTAAGTCACATAGAATATATCACATAAACCATCGATAACTTCGACATATACTTATAACACCTTTATATTCCAGGAATCTATCATTCATATCATTATTAAACGATCACCAACCCTTAAAACTTATTTGGCAAATGAGAAAAGTTCAATACGAAACAGCATTTATCTAAAAAACAAATAACAAGATCTCCACCATCCATCCTTCCTTCATCCGATGGCTTAAATTAAAATGAATAAATATACTGAGGGGCATTTTAGTCCGTCACTACTTTCTACCTTACCCCCTAAACACACAACACACACTCACACTTATCTCTCTCTTAGATCCGCAAACCACCGGTTCCAAAAATCCCAATAAAGCAAAGATGTTGATTGTTAACAGTTTGACAGAATATTCGCTAGAGAAAGCAACTGGTTCGCCGGAATATTCGTCGGATATGAATAAAGCGAAGATCTTGATTGATGAGTTGACGGTTTGTTCGGTGTTGTGATCGGAAACGTTTTGGTGTCGGTGTTGTTCAGTGACTCGAACGAATCGGAGCGAGTCCGAGTTCCGGCTGAGTTCATGTGGTGTAAATCAGTTAACGAGTCTGAGTTCCGGCTGTTTTTGTTGTTTGTTTTGGTTATTGGTGTTGGACTGTTGGTATTGTTGTTTGGTAAGTTTGATGTGAAAAAGAATGGTTGCAGTCATGAAGTCGAGAAAGAAGAAATAGGAGTGCACCAATTATTAATTGATGTCCAAATGGATGGTAATGTTGCATATTATTTAATGGTTTTATTGAAGAGATAGTGGTGATAAAAGGTGTAGGGGTTAATGATATTGGGGTTAGTGATCACGTGGGTACAATAAAAAGCAAGTAGGAAATGTGGAAGTAGAAATGTCTAGGAAAAGAAGATATATAATTGATTTCATTTTCTATTTATTTTTTCTTTTTGAAAATTTTATTATTAGTTTTTTTTATATAAAGTACTTTTTGAAAATGAAGATACATAATTCTATGGGATGCACCAAAGAATCCCATGGGAGTCATACTAAAACCCAATGGATCACAATGAATCACCAAAGAATCCCATGGGATTCATACTGAGTCCTTTGTGATTTATCGTCTTTTTAAGAATCCCGTGGGATTTCTTTACGAATCCCGTGGGATTTTTCTGGACGGAAATTTTGAAAAAAAAAATCGTCTTTTTACGAATCCCATGGGATTTTTCTGAATCCCGTGGGATTTTTCTGGACGGAAATTTTGAAAAAAAAATCGTCTTTTTACGAATCCCATGGAGTTTTTTACGAATCCCGTGGGATTTTTCTGGACGGAATTTTTGAAAAAAAAAAATTCGTCGAAAGTATATAACAATGCATATCTATAGAAAGATAATTTTTTTCTCGTCACGATGGTGTATTTTTCGTAGCTTGAAGATTTACCGTTTGCGAGATATGTTGTTTTTTAAAAAAAAGTGAAAAGTGGGTTTTTATATTAAATGAGCTAAAGTGCCAATTTTGCTCTCCTTTTGTTATTTTTTGATTTGATCTTAGCCATTAGATGAAAGATGGATGGATGGTTGAGATTGACTTATTTGTTTTTTTAGTGATACTTGTTTTGTATAGATATCACCTCTTTGGCAAATATGAAACCATACAGAGTAAACCGACTTATCACTAAATTTCAAAACCCAAAGGACCATAACAAAAACTCATGATGTCTCATACTCTCATATCATAACTTAAGCCCATATCAGTTCAAGCAATCCATACAAATTAGCTCATCAGTCCATCACAAATACTGAATTATCCTTATCAATTTACAATCTTGGATGGATATACCTTACAAAAATAAAGTCCCACTAATCAATATGGCCAAATCACAATTTTAGTGAACCTTAATAAAGTAGACGACTGGTATTTTGTTTGTCAATGTATCAAGACGATGATCTTCTAAGTTTTCTAGAGTTATGTTATAATAAATAAAATTTCACTACTAAAAAGTAAAAAACTAGAAAAGTTATGCCATAAGTGAATTATTCATGATATATTAAAAAGAGTAAGTTGTAGAAATAGGTGGGTTGTTAATTTTTTGTTTAAAGAGACAAAAAAAGCATTGTGATACTCACGGACTCACCAAATATGGGGAAAGAAAAAAATTATAGAGGACAAGTTTGAAGACAGCATAAGACATAGTTTAGTTACAATTGTATTTGTTGCTTCTTAAAAATGATCACTTCAATGTTTGTGACAAACTGACAATGATACTACCACCACAATATTTGATACCCACACCACAATATTACACCACTAATGCATAAGTTACAACATGGTACATGCATAATTGTGGTGGATGCATAAAATGTTGTGGTGTGAATATCAAGCCCCATGAATTTTATGTTTTAGTCGAAAAAAATAGGGTAAAATCCATAAATTAGCAACGTACTTTCTCAACTTTACACAGTTAGGTAACGAACTTTTTTTATTACCAATTTAGTATGTGAAACTTGCTAATTTTCGACAATATAGTCATTACACAAGGGTATTTTAGTAAACAGCAGGTCAATGACTATATCGTCACATAAATTTGCATCGTTAGTCCTTTTTACTAACGGTCGTTAGGAAATAACTTAAAATTTGCATTGTTAGTCCTTTTTACTAACGGCCGTTAGTAAATAACTTAAAATTTGCATCGTTAGTCCTTTTTCGTCCGTTTTTGTACGTTTTCGTCCATTTTTAAACGTTTTTGTCTGTTTTTCTCACGTATTGCATTTTCAGGTTAAAATCTCGCGAGTCTTGATGTAAAACATCATTCCGGACAACTTTCATGTTTTTCAATTTTGATGATTCGGACCAGAAAATGATCAAAATCGTGATTTTTAATCAATACAAAAACCTTTTTTTTTTAAATCGATTAAGTCGTTTCTTAAAACGATGGTCAAATCGATACATAAACATTTTTTAAAATTGATACAGAAACAGTTTTTAATCGATGGTCAAAATCGTGATTTTAAATCGATACAGAAACTTTTTTTAAAATCACGATTTTGACCATTTTTTTGTCCGAATCATCAAAAGTGTGAAACATGAAAATGATGTTTTACATAAAGACCCGCGGGATTTTAACCTGAAAATGCAATACATGAGAAAAACAGACGAAAACGTTAAAAAACGGACGAAAACGTACAAAAACGGACGAAAATCACGATTAAAAAACGGATGAAAACGTACAAAAAAGGAATAAAACGTGTAAAAAGGGACGAAAGTGGATGAATAAGTAAGAAATCTAAAATTCAAGTTATTTACTAAAGGCCGTTAATAAAAAGGACTAACGATGCAAATTTATGTGAAGAACACAAGGGTATTTTAGTAAAACAGCAGGTCATAATGACTATATTGTCGAAAATTAGCAAGTTTCACATACTAAATTGGTAATAAAAAAAGTTCGTTACCTAACTGTGTAAAGTTGAGAAAGTACGTTGTTAATTTATGGACTTTACCCAAAAAAATATGTTATTAAAGTGGCCATACTTGTATGCATACGTATAAAAATTTGAAATATATGTCAAATCAAAGGATTTTGATCCATAGTGTGTGTGTGTGTGTGTATATATATATATATATATATATATATATATATATATATATATATATATATATATATATATATATATATATAGTGTAACTTTCTTACGAGAACCACTTTTATCTGCAAGAACTGCGAGAACCACTTTTTAACCATTAGATCATTTCATCAATGGATGAGATGACTTGTGCCATTAATGTAATTAGTTAAAAGATTAGGTTATCATTTGTAAAACACAAAGGGTATTATAGTAATCTTATTTATTTAACAATCACCACTAATTGAGGAATTAATAACCAGATAAAAAATAAAACACGCATTCATTCTTCCTCCCTAAGTGCCGCCTCCTCCATCACAAAACCCTAACTGTCGCCTCCTCCAGATCTGGTGTCTTCGACATTCCTCAAAAACCAACCTCTTATTTATTTCATCTTTTTCATCCAAAATAATTTTGTTTGATTGGAATTATATAATCATTCGATCATGAATAAAAAAGATTAAGATAAAAATGGAGGACAAATAGAACATGAAGAATCCATCGGTGAATAGGATATTACAAGAAGTCAAAGATATAAACCCTTCTGACGAATTCATGCTTCTCCCTCTTGAGGTTATTTATTTATTTCATCTTTTTTGTTGTAGATTTGTTTGTTGATTATATATAATCTTATTTTATGGTTTTGTTGACTCTTTACATATTTATTTAATGTTTTTTTTCTTGGGTCAAATAATGATGTTTTCAGACGTGATGTTGTGGATATAAGATTTTTGATGTTCAAGGTCAAACTAGTTACTTTCAACTTCAGATATTGTTTGGTTTCTTTGAATTCAAGAAGGACTTACTTTTTAGGATTGACTTTAAAAACTTGTAGTTGGAGAGTGTATGTCAGTTTCATGCTATCCTCCTGTTTTTTATTAATAGCACATATCTATTAAGTTTGTTTAGTTGTCAAATTGTGAAGTAATATTGCAACTTTTTCTTTTATTTGCGTATAAACGTTTATTTCTTTCTTCATCTATTTTTAAAATGACCATCTGGTTTGTTTTGCTAGAACTATGGTTAGTGTTACTCTCCAGTAATAAGCTATTGTGGCTTGTGCATTATTGTGCAAATACTTTGATATATGCCTAGGGATAATTTATCTGTCTATGATAAGCTAGGATTGGTAAAGCTGTATTCTTTTCTATTTGTTGCTGGATGTATTTAATAAAAAAGCAAAATGAAAACTAAAACCTTTTTCGCTTTGTATTTAAGTTCGTTGAATCTTGTGGTTAAGTTGGTTAGAGCTACTTTGATCCTGTGTTTTGACGCTTGATCTAATACCGAATTTTGGAGGTTTGTTTTTTTTTTTATAAAGTTGTGTTTTTTATGATTTAATCTATAATGGTAGTTGTGGGATTGGTTAAAAAAAACATATATGTTTTCGGCTTGGTTCAAGAAAAACATATATGTTTTCGGTTTGGTTTAAAAAAAAACATATATGTTTTGTGTTTGGATTATAAAACATATATGTTTACAAAGATACATATATGTTTACGTATAAAACATATATGTTTTGTGTTTGTGATTTAATTATTTTCATGCATGCTTGTTTCAGATTGATTGATGAAGATAATGATATCATTCAAGACCGGGAAGTGGATGAACACGATTATACACGAAGATAATTTGCGACCTTTGGAGATTTATGATTATTTCATGTGCTTTTGTACTTGTAATCAAGTGAAATGTAACATTTACGTATATCAATATTGTTTTTCTTTTTATAATGATTTATGTTCTTTAATTTGTATTTATAAAAATATTGGTAGGTTGATAAAAAAAATGTTAGCTAAAAAAAACATGTATGCACCTAGACTATTTGGAAAAAAAACATGTATATACTTTGACTAATTGAAAACATGTACGCACTTTGACTATTTGAAGGAAAAAAACATGTATGCACCTTTGCCTAAAAAAAACATGTATGTACCATGACTATTTAAAAACATGTTGGCATTAAAAAAAAAAAAAAAAAAAAAAAAAAAGAAGAGATCCCGATTTTAAGGAATATACAAAACGGGATTATAAAAATAATAAATAGATTATGAAAATGTTCTTTTAACTATTATACCTTTTGAATTATATAAAAATACAAATGCTATTGAGCAGTTAATGATGTACATTGTGTATTATTAGTTGTAATGAGGTGTGCGTTGTCGTATTCTTTGCGATAAGGTGGTTCCTCGCAGAAGGGACCCTATATATACTATAATACTACTAATATATATATATTATATATATATATATTAATATATATATACTATATACTATATATGAAATATATGTCAAATCAATGTTTTTATTGGCTTCAACGAGATTGTGCAGGTTGATGCATCTGTTTTACGTTATTCGAAGATGGTGAAAGTCAACTTTTCCATGGATTCGTTCTTTACTTTACTGTGTACTAGCAAGTTTGACACCAATCGCTAGACAATTTTTTCATTATAACAGTCATTTGTATTGTTATTTACTTATTTTGCCATTCATAGAACCTTAAACTTTGTGAGAAACGAGGATGATTACCGCCGCGTTGCGGCGGGGTAACTGCTGTTTTCTCAACACGGTGTCATATTTTTTTTACAAATGAACTCTTTTTAACCTCGATGTGTCATTGTTTGATTAAATTTTCGGGCTGGTTTTGTTCGTAATATTGCAACATGTTCGGTTATATGTTTATTATTAAAAAATTTCTACATATCTCTGTTTTTCGCAAAAGAAATATATTCAATTTTTTTTATAAAAGCGCACATATGTCAAAAGCGTATTAATATTAGACATGTTTTTTCAAATGCGAAGGCATTTCTATGGTGTAAATCGTTAGATATTTATTATATACTCTTTCCGTCCCAAAATTATTGTCCACAGACAAAAAACACATAGTTTTAGAAAATCATCATCTTTAAAGCTTTCTCTCTCTTACTTTTTGCACAAAGACAGTTTTACCCTTAACCAATTTATTTCCAACTTCTTTAAAGTTTGTAATAATAACCACAAATGGGGGTAATATGGTAAACTTGATTTATAGTCCCTATCTATTTATGGAATTGGACAATTATTTTGGGACAACCGAAAAAGGAAAGGTGGACAATAAATATGGGACGGAGGTAGTATTTAGTAAATAAACTTTGCTATATAAACCAAAAAATTATATATAAACTTTTATAGAGTTGCGTGTCTTTGGCTTTTATAGTTTTAAAGAAGTTTAAGATAATTTTTAAAGGTATTTGATATGTTAAGAGTGAATTTTGGAAAAAAAAAAAAAAAAAAAAAAAAAAAAAAAAAAAAAAAAAAAAAAAAAANTTATTCATGAAATCGCTGGATTTTTGTTAGATATTTGAAATAGTCAAAAGTTTAAAGTGATTTTCGCAAGTTGTTACATAGTTCAGGGTGTTTTTTTGTAAATGTTGTATTTTTGAAATTTTTTTCGGCAGGTGGGTGACCACTTTTGGGCTGAAAATAATTATTTTTTTTGTTTGCCGAATATTTTATTGCCGAAGGGACCGTATTGGCCAGTCGATGGATCAAGCGAAACTATTTTATACAATTACTATTATTTTATTCGTTGTTGGAGTTTGTTCCATCGCAAAATGTTATATATAGTTAATTTGAAAACTTTTATACCGACTTAACCCAAAGGACCATTATTCGTAAACTACAGTATATATAATTCACACACAAACATCAAAAAAAAAATACTATTAAAATAAATCACACACTATTATTCGTAAGTCCACTTTTTTAATTTCAAATTTTATTTATTAAATAAACTTAATTTAATACATAACAAACCCTAACCCTAGGTTTTTTCAATTATTGAATATGTCATATGTTTAGTTATTCGAATTAAAGTAAGTTTATATCTTTGTTATTATTGATTTATTACTTCTTTTTGATTATTGGCTGTTTATGCTCTTGTGGGTGTTTGTTTTTTTGGATTATGAGCTTATTTGTCGGGCTTTTGAGCTTTTAATTATAGATTTTTATAAATCCGATAAAGCTATTTTTTAATGGCTTATTAAATTGAGCTTATGACTTGAAAGTTAAGTAATAAGCCCTTAAGAATGAGCTTATTGGATTTTTTAAAATCTTTCAAAAAAGCTTGTAAGCCCGACAAACAAACACCCCCCAAAGTGAGTAATGCTTGTAGTAAGATACTAGAATAGCGATATATTCTAAGAGCACAGAGTGTGGTAAAGCTAATTTGTTAAAAAGAGTTGCTACATCAGCACAACGCAGAGTGGCGTGAAAATTGGACCCACTAAAACATACACATAACATGACGTTACTCCACAAGCGCCGATCGCAAACGTTGCCCTACCCAATTCTTTAAGAGACGTAGTGACTAGTGAATAACATAGATTATGTTTTTTTTGCATGAGTCTTCCGGTTTGGTGATTCGGATTCCATTATATTGTATTTAGCTTTTTTAAACAAAAGCTGATTCGAGTTTTTATTGTGGACAGTGTGTTGAAGAATTTGCAGGAGCTGAGTTTGGTTCTGATATCTGAACATAATGGTATGTATGCTTTCCTTGAAATGTGCTTGTTATATTAGCGACTGTGTTATGAATATATTGTCTTCTAAGAGGTTTTTAGCAAGGTTATCAACATTCAGATCCTACTAAAATGTCGTTTCTTTCACATGGTCTCTATTGCACATTCCTAACAAGGAAAAGGAATTTTACTTCTTAAAATTCACAATGTTTGTTTAGTATATTTTGAGACGAAACAAGTCGGTCATCTTTTGAGTTTGTAAGTAATTAAGTTTGTTGACGGTTGTCAAGCTTTATTTACGAGATAAATGAACTAAATATGATACTATGCTCTGCCATTCACCGTAATAATATGAAATCCATGCCTAATATTCATTTTACAAAGTCAAATTTAGAAGTCGACTTCTGATTTTCTGAATGAGTAAAAACTGAAAATCTATGCTAATTTGCAAGATGGGATTGGCAACCTATCCTACCACAATTCCAGCTTCTTTGAGATCCTACAATGATTGTGATAACCTTTTTGGTGTGCATATTTTTTTAGATTATGATCAACAAATCATGTATAAACAATTTGTGGAAAACTAGAAGGGGGGTTAAATAGTTTACCGCTTTTTAATTTAATTATCTTTTACAAATTACCCATTTTAGTTAAAGATATATTGTGACGTTTTGCTTTATTATATGAATGGAAATACTTTGAAGAACTCAAAGATAATATATAATCACAACACAATATATATGTAAAGCATGTAAGTAAAGAGATAGA
>LBNU01005383.1:28391-60324 GCA_014162995.1 Artemisia annua | reverse complement strand
TTAAAGGCTAGACTTCATCCTAACACATAGCTCATGCAAGACTTCAATACTTGATGTGACAACACTCATTAAAAGACCTAAGTCACATCAACTTAGCTATGCATTGATTCATGTCAAGTTAAACATAAAATACTTTTATGAAAAACTATTTCTAAAGCTTTCATTTAGATAATTATAAAACAAGTTCATGTTTAAATATAAATGCAAAGCTTAGTTATACAAGACTTAGGAACTAAAGTGATGTTTTATTACAAGCTAAACTTTGTATCTTGTCATTAACAAAACTTAGCAAAGATCGTTAAAATATAAATAACGTTTTTAGGCGATATTTGTATTAACACAATTTAAAATAAGCACCTCGCCAAGTGCTTAATTTCATCAGATTTTAAGCAAATAATAAGTAAGTAAGAACTTGAGCAATCACATTAAGCGAATAAGGACTTCAATTATGCAATCACAAACAGTCTTATAGAGGTTTGGTAACTAAATAGGTTGGTATTGTAATAGGGACAACTTTATGTGCCAGGTTTCTATTGATTACATTCCGTTTATTGTTCAGGACATGTAATAACCAGAAATTTGTTATTTTTCAGACAAATCTTGAAGATTCTTTTCTTGCGGATCTTGAGGATCTCTCGGTTAATGATAACGAGAACTTGGTGAGTCACGATACAAGTACATATATATTGTGGTGTAACGTTTGTTATCAAAATTAGACTCTTGACTTTAGTGATTACTTATATCTTTTCGAAATTATTATGTATACATAGATTTGTGTCTTTAGTATAACTGAACTTGCTGACCAATGTTTTACCCTTGTTTTCTGTTCAATAGGACGAGGACAATGATGACGCTGAGCACATGGAAGAAGATGTTAATGGGGACTTGGCCGATATAGAAGCCCTCAATTACGATGATCTGGATAGTGTTTTGAAGTTACAGAAATCACAACGATTTACAGATATTATGAAGGTTAGCACATTCATGATAACGAGCGTCTCACTTGAGCATATATTTTGTATAATTTCGAATTGTCATGTTCTTTATTGTAACGTGAACTACATTTTCGTTGGCAGAAAGTGGAGGATGCTCTTGAGAAAGGATCAGACATGTCAAATCAAGGCATGGTTTTGGAAGATGATCCCGAGTACCAACTCATCATGGAATGTAACACATTGTCAGTTGACATCGAAAATGAAATTGTGATCATCTACAATTTCATACGTGATAAATATCGTCTCAAGTTTCCAGAGCTCGAGTCTCTTGTTCACAACCCAATCGATTATGCACGTGTGGTAAAAAAGATAGGGAATGAAGTCGACTTAACCGTCGTGGATCTTGAAGGGCTGCTGCCATCTGCTATCATCATGGTTATTTCTGTTACCGCGTCAACCACAAGTGGCAAACCGCTTCCCGAGGATGTCCTTCAGAAGACAATCGAGGCATGTGATCGAGCTCTTACACTGGATGAATCAAATAAGAAAGTTTTGGACTTCGTTGAAAGCAGAATGGGCTACATTGCTCCGAATTTATCCGCCATCGTTGGGAGTGTTGTCGCTGCCAAACTCATGGGGGCAGCTGGCGGTCTGTCATCACTTGCAAAGATGCTAGCTTGTAATGTTCAACTTCTATGTGATAAGAAGAAGGCTATAGGCTCTCAATTTCGTGTTGGTTATATTGAGCAAACCGAGGTCTTTCAAACTGCACCTCCAGCTCTCAAGATGCGTGCGTGTCGGCTTTTGTCTGCAAAATCAACCCTTGCAGCACGTGTAGACTCTATAAGAGGGGATCCTTCCGGAAGCCAAGGAAGAACATATCGGGAAGATATTCGTAAACAGATCTTTTATTAAACTTGAAGTCCAAAAGTAGTAATAGAAAATAGGGGAAAATATTTATTAATGTATTATTGTATTGAACTTGCCACTTTTTTGACTTTCGTGTAGCGAAAAAAAAATAGCTTTTTGATGTACTGAACTTTCATTTTTTGTCTTTTTTGATGGATTTTCGTACTTTTTTCTGACTATTTTGCCCTTGGAATTTCAATATTTTCAGGGGCAAAAATGTCAATAATACATCAAAAAGACCAAAAAAATGAAGTTCAGTGCATCAAAAAGCTATTTTTTTTCGCTACACGAAAGTCAAAAAAGTGGCAAGTTCAGTACATTAATAAATATTTTGCCCTAGAAAATACAATACAATGTACTAGAAGGATGACATGAATTATAATATCAGAGTTGTAAACGAATCTTTAATTAACTCATATTGAACCAATTAGATGACTCCATTTTCATACATGACAAAATAGAACTGTTTGATAAAGTTTGTTATTACACTTGATTTGACTTTGTGCTTTATAATTTTGTACTATTGAATTATGGTTGACATGATTATAGTTGTGGTTACTAAGAGCATATAAGTTTCTGTATGCTTTAACATTGGAGAAATTTGGTGATATGGAGTGTCCAATGGTTTATCTTAGATAAAGAACTAAAAAGATTGTATGTTCGTTACCAGGTGACTATGGAAATGAGGCAGCGAGATGGTTGATTCTGAGTCCTTTGTGGCAAAAAAAACAAACAAACAATGGAGCGTATTTGTCGTGGGAGGAACTTGGAGTAGTTGTTTCAAGCTTTAACAGAAATGCAGGGAAAGATGGATGTAAATATATTGTATATCGGTTTCATAGACAATATGAAAAGTTATATATTAAGAAATAAGTAGGTAGCAACCTGCTATTGTATTTACTCATGAATAGTACTTATATAAGTAAGAGTAAATTGCATAAATCATCCTTAAAGTTTGCCCAAATTGCATGTTTCGTCCCACATGTTACGAAAGTGCAAAGATCGTCCCTGTGGGGAAACTTTTGGTGCAAGTATTGTCCTCACGGGATGATACTTGCACCAAAAGTTTCCCCAAAAAGGACGATACTTGCACCAAAGGTTTCCCCACAAGAACGATCCTTGCACTTTCGTAACATGTGGGGTGAAACATGCAATTTGGCCAAACTTTAGGGACGATTTCCAAGAAGTTTTTGAGTAATATAATCTACCTGTTTATACATGAATAGTACTCATATAAGTAATCCTAATAACTGTTGAGTAATTAATCACTTTGATGGTGTTTGATACAGACGAAGAGTTGTCAAAATTTGCTTAAGTTTACTATTATTTTCACAAAACACGTTTAATAACTTGTGTGTGTAAGTGAGTTTAAAAGATTAAATACGGTTA
This sequence comes from Artemisia annua, assembly GCA_014162995.1. Taxonomy (NCBI): domain Eukaryota; kingdom Viridiplantae; phylum Streptophyta; class Magnoliopsida; order Asterales; family Asteraceae; genus Artemisia; species Artemisia annua. The sequence goes on along the minus strand of LBNU01005383.1, from coordinate 57,091 downwards.
AAATTATAAGTCCTTATGTTAAACTAAACTTTTAAATAAAATTTAATTGTTATGTAAATCCGGTACTTATTATTAATACACGTGATAAGTAACCAAATGGATATCATATTATCAACATATTCAATATAAATAATAGCTAAAAGTTTATTAAAGCATTAAAGCCTTTAAAAGATAATAAATCAAGTTTTCATACGATCTTTTCCTAATATCCTTAAATGTGCAACTTCAACATCATCATCAACAAGAAGCATGACACCTTTGACAACGCTAATTAACTTTTAGAAAAGTATATGTTTCGTTATTTCTTATTTGTTATTTAAAAATATTATGTTAAAACCCCGTGCGTGCACGGGCTTTATAACTAGTACATTTACAACTTCTTTAATTTCACGCAAAAATCTTGTAACTACAAAGATGACGATCAATGAAGAGCAAACACCTCCACTATGCAAAACCGGTTGCGGGGTTTTATGTGAACAAAGTAACAGGAATATTTTGCTCTCGTTGGTATAAAAAGCTGATCTGCTAAAGAAAGAGGTATCTGAAAGTAAGATTCTTGGTGTCCATATTAATGTAGATGATAAGAAACCATTGGAAAATGTTGAAGTCATTAAGAAGAGGAACAGATGTAAGGTTTGCAACAAACAAGTCTGGTTGATCCAGTTTTCATGTCAAAGAGGTCGCAACTTTTACGGGTTGCATAGGATACCGAAGAAACATGTGTGTGAATTTCACTTTAAGGGTGTTGGTCCTGTTGTTTTAACGAAACACAACCCGATTTGCAAAGCTGATTTTGATGATATTTTGAAGTAGTGTAATACTTCAGTTCTTTGTGCGTTGATGATATTATAAAAGTTCGGAGTATATAAATACACTTGACTGATACAATCTATGTCTACATGTTAATTAAGGAAACTTCAATTCGCTCGACTCGAATTCATTACATGCGGGAAGATAATTCGCTCGCTCGACTCGATTTTTTGCCAATAACATTCTTGTATTACATCTACATTGAGTTGTTTTCAATTCGTATAAAAAGTGATTGTCTTCAAAACCTTTTTGTAAAGACGTTTGAATATTTGATATATCTTTTTGTCATACATTTTTACTCGATGTTTTAAGACATATATTTGTAAACGCTTTTTAAACAAACAAAACATCTAACACTTTTGGATAAGTCACAGACGCGAATAAACGACAATCCTCTATACTATCTCATTTTGTATAAATTTTATTATATGGATCAATGGATGTTTGGTCAGTAGATGGGAAATGTTTTATGAGTGAAATTCATATCTGTCTCAAACCTCAAAATTTGTACTCATTATTACTAGTTATAATACCCGTGCACGCACGGGGGTTTGACATAAAAATTTTATCGTGTATTTAATATTGAATATATTGTCTTAAAATATTTTGAACTTTACATCTATTAATTTAGTATAAGTCAAATTTATTTTGCAATAACAATGCATATTAAAAACGGTCGCAACACCCATGTATTTGGCTATTATTAAAGTTCCAAACACCTTTAAAATAGCAATTGAAATAGTCTCAAACACCATTGAATTCAACTATCATGGCAGTTTCATGCACTCATCAATTCAGCTATTAAAAAACAGTCCTAAACACTTTGAATTCTGCAATTAAAATAGTCATAAAAACCCTTTAATAACTATTAAGACAGCCATTAAAACAATCCTAATCACCACGAATCTAACTATTAAGACGGTCCCAAAACCCTTTAAAAACTTACTATAATTAGTAGAAAATAACAGTCCCAAACTCCAATAACTTAAGCAAGTCCTACTTTAGTAAACCGGCTCATTCTTTTCGCAGCAGATTTTCAAGTGAATGAGACATATTAGTTACATCTCTTTCTAGATCATCATTATTCTATATTACAACAAATTTAAAAGCAATTAACTCATCAAATACTTGTGACATTTGTTTTTTGTTGCAACTTTGGAATAAGGTTAATGCAACACATAACACTGCCTGAGACAAACGCATTTATATAACGTTAACTTGAGATTATGTGAGTTAGACTTTTAATTATATGAAAATTCAAGAGACAACATGATTTTAAAATTCAATAAACACATATACCATATAAACAAATTATTATATCAAATATATATTCTAAGTAACCTTCAAAGTAAATCCGTAGTTGATGCATCAGGTGTAGTTTCGGGGGTTTTTATGGTTCCTACTTTAGCATACTTGGTGATGAACTTGTATTCCCAGTCTCTTAGTGTGTCAAGTTCGAGTAAACAACGCATAGTGTGTCAAGTTCGAATAAACAACACATAAGGACTAACTGGTATATAAAACATCCTGAAAGAAACATCAATCAGCTAATACTCAAACTATTGGCATAAAACGTACACTTTTTTTCTTCATTTCTTTCAGACTTAACAACGCGCATAATACACTTTCTGCTAAAGTAATAAAAAATAGAAGGTGCAGCCTAACAGAGCATATCACTTGTCAAAATGAGTAAATTAGCTTTGTATAACTTTTTTAACTGACAGAAATGTTGAGGTTGATGTTGATGTTATTGTTTAACTTTAATTATTGATATCATGGTGTGCAAAATGTGCGAGTTTAGTAGCACATAATGAGCGTTAATAAGGTTAAAATATGCTCCGTAAAGCTTTTAAAATGTTTTTATGGATATTCATATATAAATTTTAAACATGAGTCGTTGTTATAAGTAGAATCGCATATATTTATTTTCATATCACATTAACTCGTGCTTACCATTTGATATTTATATTCCCGTTACTAATAATTTAGCCGTATTTAATATTCAAACCCGTGTACGCATAAATTAAACTTTTAAATAGAATAACATGAGTCATTATTTTAAAAAAATATTTTAATGGATGATAGTCTAAAACTAACAATATTAAAACTAATTCACATATTTACCAAATTTTGTAATTTTAATGGATGAAAGTCTAATAACCAATACTAATACTCATGTAATTTTAAACAAAGTTAATATTATAAAGTATAAGGGGTATAAAGTGTAAGGGGTTATTAGTATTTTTTCTAAAGTTATTAAAAAAATGGAAACTTGTAATTTTACACTTAGCTCTATATAATTTATTAAAAATTCAACTACTAAAGTTTTATTAATTACTTCCTCTTTTTTTAAGTTTTTTCCTTCATAAATTTGACACCTATATTTTTATGCATTTTTTTTTCTTAACCAAATTTCTCCACCAAATTTATTAAGTTTGACCAAAATCAATTTAATTTTGACTTTCTATTGACCAATTATATTGCTCGATTTCGCCTACGTGGCAAAATCGAGCTCTTCTATTGGTCTAATTTTTTTTTTCCAATGAGAAAGGTTTTGCAAAAACACTCCGAAATGATGTAATTCTTTTATTATATAAAAGATTTGCTATGACGTGTCAAATAAATGTTTAATTGCTAGAAAGTGAAATTGGTCGTAAATCGTCCAAAATGTACTTAAATGCTTATAGAGTCCTAAACTCTTTTAACTTAAAATTCTAGACTATTATTGTTGTAGACGCATAGTCTGGACTAGGCCAGGAATGGGCTAGGCCCGGCGACAGCGGCCCACTCTACACCTAAAACCCTAATCCATGCCTTATAAATACATGGATGGGATCCCTTTATTCATTATCTCATAACAGGTTACCCTAAACCTAGCTCTCATATGCTACAACGCATCGATACTAACTTGACCGTCGGAGGTGGATCCCGGGGCTACGACCTCGGGTCCACTCCTAACGGGTTCTCTTTGTTGACAGGCTTGACTTTAGGCGGCGAGACAGACGAACTAACGCCCATTTGGGAGAGTCGTTGGGAATCGTCCGCAGGCCAGGACTTATGCATCAACAAGTGGCGCCATCCGTGGGCACATGGACTATGAAAGGTTCTGGTTATGCACATTCACCGGAAAGCAACCATCGAGTTCATAGAAAGCCAGTAATTTTAAAACTTTGTATTGGTGCACGACCACAAAGAAATCATTTAAAACCCTAGATGCGTGTTGGTGAGAGGTATTCGTTGGGACAGCGGAGCGGGATTGAGAGTACGCAGAAGTAGTGTAGAGGAGGATTGTGTTTTCCTTTTGGCGCGTGGGGTCAGAGAGTTGGGATGCACACACAGTGAGAGGGGAAGCGAGACATGGCGGGCGGCATTATATGGCATGTTTTGTTTTTGAGTGTGCCGTGAAGGAAGAAGCTCAAGCTGAGAGGAGCGCCCCGGGGGTAATCTGTGGAAGGCATGTAAAATGTGGTTTGCCTTTTCGATGGGAACCCGTGATCGGTTTGGGGTTGCGGTAATCAAGATGGGAGCGAGGAGCGGATTGAATTTCATAAACAAGACATTCCTGAATTGCTTTGTATATCAAATAAAGAATATATCCCAGATATTTTTTGTGCATTATCTTTTAATAATTGGGAAAGATATCCCACAATATCTTTTAAAATCGCAGTAAGATATACTTTAAGATTACTTTAAAAGATTTTAACGNTTCGTATTGTAAAAAAAAAAAAAAAAAAAAAAAAAAAAAACTTTTAAGAAACATAACCTTATACCAGATGAACCATTGCTCGTCTAGAGCTACTGTTGTTTTGGATTAGTGAATCTAATATCAGAAGTGAGATAAAATTAGAAGAATCGGACACTTTGACAACTTCGATAGTGTTGCTGCCTTTGAACGCCGCCCCATCAATACAACAGCTATGGCAATTTACAACAACATATAATAATTAATTGTGTCGACAGAACCAGCCTATCAAAAAAGTTCAATTAGTACCAATTTTCAACTGTGACAAAATATTTAAAACATAATTGATGCAATAACGATATCATATACCTTAAAAAAAATAAAGCGTGCCGAATATTTCTTGGTCCCTAAATGTTCAATATCTTCTGTAAATGTGCTTTAAAACTCATATGATGGTGATGTGGTTCAATCACAACATACAACACTCACACTTTGTTATGCCAATGTCAAAACTTCCATCAATGACTGTTTTTGTAAAATAACCTAAGAAACGCAAAATTCCAAATAGCTACTACCTAAAAATCTGTAACTAAACAAATTAAAACACACATATGAAGAAAAAAACATATTACAAATGGAAAGAATCGAACTCTATCAAAGTACAACATACCCATTTAACAGTATTTCAAATAGGCATTGTGTAGATATCAATTGTTGGCAAAGAAAACACTATAATAACACTTTACAAACATAAATCCTACATTGTCAATCTTCAAGTAATTTAACAGGTAACAGTTCAATACTTCAATTCAATGTTTTAAACTTTTAAATGAAAGAATCAATATTATAGTTTCAATAATTACATACCTACGAACACATCGTAAATTTAATTCAGTAACTTTGATTCTTGAATCGTAAATTTGGAATATGAGTTGTGGGAATAAATTAACGATGATGGTGGATGTATGGTGGATGTTGTGATGATGCCAAAGCCTAACTTGTTCGATATGCCAACTACAATATATTCGAAGTTGTGTAGCGTCAAAATAACAACAACAGAGTTACGTACACTGAAAGGGAATAAATAAATATGTGACCTCTCAAAACAAAATTTTGAAAACCAATATCGATGATGTTGAAGTCCACTAACAATGGTGGTGTAGGTATTTGGTGTTACTTCACGTGGGTCTTAGAACTCTAATTTCGTATTAAAAAACGAAAGAGTATTTGGTGAAACGGTATTTGGTTACTTTTTTTTTGATGAATGGTTATGAATGTGATGGTGGATGTATTGCCCTTTTTTTTAAAAAAACGAGGTGGGCGACGGGCCGCCGCGTTGCGGCGGGGCGTCGTTTCTCGTCGTTGATAATTGCACGGTATTTATAAACATTCATGCAGCAAAAATTGAATCCATTGAAACCCTATATTAACAAAAGACATTAAGGGACCAAGTGAACAACCAATTATTATTCATTGCAGCAAAAAATTCTGAACAGACATTTATAATAGCCTAGCATCGGATTATTTTGCATATTCCTTACAGGAAAACCACTCTATGCAACCCTCATAAACAACGACCAATTTTATTATATTGTGTAGAAGTTATATTTGAAGATTTTGGTTTCAAAACTGAATTCTTTTTAACCTGAAATCGCTTCTTCATGACATCAAGAGGATGACATACAGCGTTAGCACATGATCCAGCAGCAATGCCACAAAGAAAAAGCTGAAAGCTTGACAAAGATTCGTCAGCTGTTGTTGGATCCAAAGACCACCGTGCGTTCCAGGCCTGAAACAATTAGAAGTTGGTAAACACACTAAAAAATATGAAACAATCATTTGCTGCACCCATATTACTGTTCTAAGAAACTCGCATCTCACTTACCTATAAGGAAAGCATATTAACCAAACCGGGGGGGGGGGGGGGCATTACAAACCTTACAATCCAGAATTCCTTACATTGAAAATATTCTTTTTTTTCCCTTTTGGTTGGGAAAGCACCAAGACAAATTTAAGTTACATATTATACTTATGATTCAGCCCACCAAAATACTTCTACAATTATTTGTGCCCAACATATAATAGAACATAGTCAGACGGCGGAATTACATCCAAATAAAAGTGGGTATGTAGTGGACAGTCAAAATGACGAACGGCATAGGTGCGNTTTTTTTTTTTTTTTTTTTTTTTTGGATTGGGTTAGCGAACAACATGGAACTGGATGGGGCCGTTGTGCATGTAGTAAGCCCAGCAAATGTAAAGTAGCCCAGCGTCAAAACGACATTGGATTTGATCATGTATTATATATATAGTAATTACATGTTACGCCCATAATTATCAAATAATAGCATTGAGGTCCATGTGTATTTTAAGTTTTTTTTTTTATCATAAAAGAAGAAAAACGTTTTTTAAGGTTTTTTTAGACAAATTAGGAAAATAAACAATAATTTTATAAACTAAATAAACAATAATTAAAAAAAAATTACTAAATAAAGTATGATTTGATTTAAAAAGTCCCCACTAGGGGTTTTGTTTTATTATATAAAAGATTATGTTAAAACCCCGTGCGTGCACGGCTTTATAACTAGTACATTTAATTACAACTTCTTTAATTTCACGCAAAAATCTTTTAACTACAAAGATGACGATCAATGAAGAGCAAACACCTCCACTATGCAAAACCGGTTGCGGGGTTTTATGTGAACAAAGTAACAGGAATATTTTGCTCTCGTTGGTATAAAAAGCTGATCTGCTAAAGAAAGAGGTATCTGAAAGTAAGATTCTTGGTGTCCATATTAATGTAGAATTGTAGATGATAAGAAACCATTGGAAAATGTTGAAGTCATTAAGAAGAGGAACAGATGTAAGTTTTGCAACAAACAAGTCTGGTTGATCCAGTTTTCATGTCAAAGAGGTCGCAACTTTTACTGGTTGCATAGGATACCGAAGAAACATGTGTGTGAATTTCACTTTAAGGGTGTTGGTCCTGTTGTTTTAACGAAACACAACCCGATTTGCAAAGCTGATTTTGATGATATTTTGAAGTAGTGTAATACTTCAGTTCTTTGTGCGTTGATGATATTATAAAAGTTCGGAGTATATAAATACACTTGACTGATACAATCTATGTCTACATGTTAATTAAGGAAACTTCAATTCGCTCGACTCGAATTCATTACATGCAGGAAGATAATTCGCTCGCTCGACTCGATTTTTTGCCAATAACATTCTTGTATTACATCTACATTGTTGTTTTCGTATAAAAAGTGATTGTCTTCCAAACCTTTTCGTAAAGACGTTTGAATATTTGATATATCTCTTTGTCATACATTTTTACCCGATGTTTTAAGATATATATTTGTAAACGCTTTTTAAACAAACAAAACATCTAACACTTTTGGATAACTCACAGGCGTGAATAAACGACAGTCCTCTATACTATCTTAGTATCTCATTTTGTATAAATTTTGTTATATGGATCAATGGATGTTTGGTCAGTAGATGGGACATGTTTTATGAGTGAAATTCATATCTGGCTCAAACCTCAAAATTTGTACTCATTATTATTTGATATGACGTGTCAAATAAATGTTTAGTTGCTAGAAAGTGAAATTTGTCGTAAATCGTCCAAAATGTACCTAAATGCTTATAGAGTCCTAAACTCTTTTAACTTAAAATTCTAGACTATTATTGTGATAACAATCTTTCAAATGTTGTATCAGCCATAACTTTTTGTAGCAGCATAATAGGTGAAAAATGGTTGTGGGTCAAACATAACGACCTATAAACAAATGGTGCTTCTACACAAACTTGTTTTTGACCAATTATCCAAAATGCCCATCCCACTCATTTTAGTGGCAACATTCAAAAAGCATAATTGCATCAACACGACGTCAAGAAGAAAAAAAAAGAAAAGAAAAAAAAACCTTAATCAATAATATTTTACAAAAATACAAAAACATATAAAATGTTATTTAAATAATTATATTATAACATAATACATGTTTTGGAATTTAAAAAAAAAAATAAAAAATTAAACTAGCAATTAACACCCTTTAACAATCATACAAGGAATGATCAAAAGATACTATGAAACTTTCATACTTTGGAGTCCACTTTATAATCAGCCTTCCCCTTGCCATTTGATTCATGAAAGCAATGTGGGATGCAAACAGGGGCGGAGCTATTAAGGGACCGGGAAGGGTCCCGGCCCCCCTGGGCCTAAGCCCGTTAGTGTATTTTTTCGCGATTTCATATGTTATTTCGGAAAAAAATTGTTTCGGCCCTCCCATTTAATGTTCTTCCGGAACAAAAATTGTTTCGGCCCTCCCAAAAAAAAATTTCTAGCTCCGCCACTGGATGCAAACACCATTTCTACAAAACTACCCTCCACTTGGCCATTTAGCTCAAACAAAACACCATTTGCTTTGGTCACAACTCATTATGTTTTTCAGTTCAAGTCTTCTTATGATTCCAGATATGTGTTGGCTAAGTAGTAACACAAGAAACCAAAAGACAAGGTTGCTTGATAACTTCCTGTGACGTTTAGAATATATGCTTGTCAGTTGTCAAGGCGTGAATTGCTAGAATCAAAACTAACTAGTCATGCAAACCTAGATAGATTGACTTGTTAGTATAAATAATTAATGTATATCACACTTAAACCAACATATTATATCTTCAAATCTTCAATGCATTTTGCTGAAAAGATTTCAGAAGAAAAGGTAGTTACATATGGCCAAAGGAAGAAAATCGCCGCGAAGGAAGCTGCTTAAGATGTCCATGAATGTCTCTAGGGATTGATTTCAGTTTTAGCAGTAAAGTATGTTTAATGAGGAGGTCAATAAATATTTGGGAAAATCATGCCTACTTTATAAAGTAGCCAACTTCCTTTTCAGTCCCTGCCCCTTCCTTTTTTAACAAAGGAAAGTAAATGTCTCTAGGGATTGATTTCAGTTTTAGCAGTAAAGTATGTTTAGTGAGGAGGTCAATAAATATTTGGGAAAATCATGCCTACTTTATAAAGTAGCCAACTTCCTTTTCAGTCCCTGCCCCTTCCTTTTTTAACAAAGGAAAGTAGGCAAGTTGTCTAGTTTGTAAAGTAGGCATGCTTTCCCCTATTTTTTTTAGTTTAACCAATGCCCGTTAATTCAATATGCACCAATATGAGACAAAGAAAGATGTGGGTTTTTATTTATTTTTTTTACAACCGACTCATCATGCATAATTTTTAGTGATTTAGATGCATTAGTCTACTTAGATGCATCTAATATAACGTCTTTATAAACCTCGACGACATGATGCATCTTGTTGATTTTGCATCTAAACTTTCATTGATTTACGATGCATGATCGGTGTATGCATCCATATTGTTAAACATGGGTATCTAACAAATTATTAACATTATTGAACATGCATCTAAGCATGAACTTGATCAGTTTTACGCATCTAAACTCGTGGGTTTCTTTTGTCTAAGCATATGCATCTGAATTTGATCATATTTTGCATCTTAACATGTTTGTAAACCAATCCTTATTAGAAGCAGTGTAAAACTTAACTTTTGACTCATAAATAATTGGATGCATGTATATCTTTTAATAAAATAGGTTAGATGCATGGTACTCATCATGTTAATTAACTACTGTAGTGAATTTATATAGGAACAAAATAAATCTAGTTATGTTGTGTGGGTTGATTGGATTCATTAATAATATTCGTCTTTGATGCATGATTTATTAAAACTAGACGAGTGCCCGTGCATAGCAACGGAAACCTAGCGGCAGATAATTAATGATTTGTGATATTGTAGTGAGTGTTTTGTGTAGAGGACGTACCGATGATCCATTTTTATGTATTGTTCCATTCAATTTACTGAATAAGTGTTATCAAGATCTAACATGTAAGGTAAAATTAGGTGTAGTTGTCAAAATGTAAGTACGAATCACGTGTAACTCAAGAGTAACCATGCACATTATTTGTGAAGAAAGATTCCACACGTTAAAATTATAAAATTTGAGAATATAAGACAACAAATATAATTAGCCAAAAAAAAGCGTATACTTAATAGATTATCATATTGACATACCTAAGTGAAATAAAGTACTGAGGTTAAGTAAAATGTGATAAACAAAAACAACCCATATTGACCCGTTTTCACATGGGTTAAACTTTTATCAGTGACAAAAATTAAGAGAGTCAACCCTTATTTAACCTTCAGATTCTGAGTTAAACATAGACCAAAAGGTGAAATAAATGTTATTTGTATAACGTAAAGAATAGCCAAACAACACCAATCTATATAGTGCAAACTTTCTAGCCATTTTGTCCTTGCATACATCATATATTTATAACAATAAGTCTCTTTTCTATTACTCCGTAATATATTAACGTGAACAATATTAGCATCCGCATCAAATGAATTAATAGAACATGATACATAAGTGGCCTATACAGGAGAGGTTAAACATTGGATACTTGGATATGCTATATATGTATCTACATACACTATGAGGTAAATATCATAAAATACTATAAAAATTGCATACTGATGAATATTATTAGTTACTTGACATAGAAAATATTAGCTTTGGCTCAAAACTTAGAAATAAAGACTTTTTGTTTTTGACAAGCTTTGTCTATTTTTCCTATAATCACACCAAGGCTCTTCATAGTGGGTTCAATTCTTCATGACCTTAGCTTCCTTTTGGTGCTCGACTCTTCATCCGACACCACACCATGGTGGCGGTTTATAGCCTTCAACTTAATTTATTGTGTTTTGTGTGTTTTTAATACAACACAGTACGTGGTATGATGACGATGTTGTAGAGTTTTCACCAACAATATTTATTGTATTACACAAATAAAAATATTTATAATCAAAGTTGAATAAAAAAGATAAAAAAAATCAATGTGGACAACTATTGTGAGACAGAGATAGTATTAGAACTTATCAAAATGGCCTTTAATGGGTAAAAATGATATTTGTTGGTGAAAAGTTCAGTATTGTTTTCTAAAACTTTGTAAGTTTTAAAAGGTTGACAATTATTATTGGTCGAATAGAGAAATCATTTCAGTTTTCAATTACGCAATGCGCTTTTCTTTTAAATTAATTTTCGATTCAATAGATTTTTTTTTACCAGCCTTACTTTTTTTTATTTATAAAAAGTGAAATTAAAGAAGAAAAAAAAAAGAAAGAAAGAAAACCTTTTGCACCCACCTTAAAACATGCTCACATGCTTATCTACTTACCAATTTCTTTGAGTGTGATAGTCTACAAAAGACTGTAGAAACACAATATATCGTGGTGTTCGATGAATTTGATAGGGACTTGAGCATCATTACTTCTTTCCACTTTGACAGTTTGACTAAATTCAAATTCAAGTTGGCTTTTTTTATTTTCACTAATTAATGTAATTAAAGCTTTAAATGGTTTTTATCATCGTTTTTTACTTTTATGTTTTGGTTCTTGTCTTGGGAAGAGAATCACAATAGTCTCTTTTTTTCTAAAGCATGCCTAGAAGTAAAATAATGGTAACAATATTTCTCAAGAAAAAATTGGGACTTGAGCATCATTACTTCTTTCCACTTTGACAGTTTGACTAAATTCAAATTCAGGTTGGCTTTTTTTATTTTCACTAATTAACGTAATTAAAACTTTAAATGGTTTTTATCATCTTTTTTTACTTTATGTTTTGGTTCTTGTCTTGGGAAGAGAATCACAATAGTCTCTTTTTTTCTAAAGCATGCCTAGAAGTAAAATAATGGTAACAGTATTTCTCAAGAAAAAATTGGGAACTGTGTTTTTGCATCAAGTCAAAAGTGATCTAAACACTTGTTTTCTTGCTTTCGAAATTCCCGTGTCATTTAAAAATTTTAAGCTTCGAAAAATGAAAACTTTAAAATAGGGATGAGCACGGTACCGGTACCGTATCGAATTAGTGGTACCGATTTTTTCCCGAGCTAAATTAGTGGTACCGGTACCGTACCGAACAGGATTCGGATACCGGTACCGGTACCGGTATCGGTACCGAGAAATCGGGATTTTCCTGTTTTTTTCGGGAATTTCCCGAATTGGTACCGGTCCCGTACCGAATTAGTGGTCTCGAATTTATTTCCTCCTTATTTCGTAGTACCGGTACCGTACCGTATATCAGGAATCGGTACCATTTTGGTACGGTACCGGTACGGTTCCGGTTCGGTTCGAAATGCTCATCCCTACTTTAAAATAATTAAAGAATTCACATTTCAAAATTTAAAATTTTCAAACTACTCAAAAATTTTCAAATCTTAGAAAAGTTCAAATAATTTCGAAATTGTAAAAGCTTTTCAATGGGTATCAATAAACTTCAAATAAAAGTTTATACACACAATTAATACCTTACATTTTACACGAAAATTTAAACATTAAAACATATTTCCTGCAAACAGCTATACACAAATTTAAATATCGCTTTGAAATCTACATTACAAAACTATATAACACCTCAATCCAATATTTCCTGGAAACGGCAGATTATGGCGAGCAAAAGCATATTCCGGACGCGACAACATTAGTTTAAGGCCACGGCAGTAGATCTAAAATAACACCATCAAGATTTTTGAGTTATAAAAAATTCATAAATACAATATACTAAAAAACAGATGTATAAGAAAAACACTAAAATCATATATATTTTTTTTAAAGTCATTATAATCACATTTATATAAGAAACTAAAAAAGTAACCAGTTTTCATAAAAATAATATTTATAACAACCCAAAGAAACACATATTTAAAAAAAAATCATTTATAAAATAATCGAAAGAATCAGATTTATAAGAAAAAAAACTCGTTTTTTTTATTAGTTTTTTTTTTAATCTCAAGCATGAAAAAGAAAACTCATAAACCATCAGATTCATAAAAATAGACATCTTCAAAAATAATAATAAAAAAAAAAAAAAAAAAAAAAGCTCGAAATTAAAAACTACTAAAAATAACGGCGGTGAAATGAAAACGACAACTAAGATCTACTAAAAAACTAAAGATTCATTAGAAAATATAAAAATGTGATGAATATATATAATATATATAAGGACTCTTCAAAACTTGATAAATAATATAGATCTATTAAGTTAAAAGAAAACCTTAAAAATTGCTTATGGTGATCTGCTCGGCGGCAGCGGGTATTTCCGGCAAGACAGCGGCGGTGGTTACGATGGCGGAGGCTGTAAAAAAATACCAAAAGTTAAAAACTCAGATCTACAAATAAATTTGTAGATCTATAACAGAAAACCTTCAAATTTGATAAATATATATAGATCAAATAAAAAAACTCAAAAAATACCTCAAAAAAAAAAAAAAAAAAAAAATCCTTTTTAGTGGTCGTTAATCTTGGTGGTTCGTCTCGGCAGTCTCTTCAAAATGGGTGTTTGTGGGTTTTGCTTCGGTAATTTTTTACAACGAACTTGAAATAAACTTGATATCAAAATTAACACAATAAAAAAAAAAATTACCTAACACAGCATAAATTAGTGGCGGCGGCGGATGGATCTACAAAAAAAAATATATATATATATCTGTACTTGAAAAACCTTCAAAAGTTGTTTATACAAAAAAAGTTACAAATAACATATCTACACAAATAAGCCTTCAATTCGGTGTGGTGCTGAAGCGTGATATGACGACTGTGATGTGGTGGTGCTAGTCGTTTGTGGTTGTGACGTGGTGGGTGTGGTGGTGCTGGTGGTTTGCGGCACTAACGTGGTAGGTGGCGGTGTAGTGTTGCTAGTGGTGACAGTTATAAAGTGGTGGTGGTGGCGGTGGGTGTGTGGTTAATGTGAGAGAGAGGGGGTTTTTTGTTAAAAGAGAGGGGAGTGAGGTGTTGTGTGTGTTTATAGAGAGAGAGAGAGTGACTAACTGAATGAGAGATATGTCTTTGAATGTTGGTTTATATATGGATGGATAAGGGCAAAATGAGGATTAAGTGAAAATTCAGTTTTTCACTTCTTGACTTAGTTGACCATTTTTGCTTTATAATTAGTTAAGATAAACTAAATTAGTTGCATCACGAAGCGGTATCGTCTCGTCAATATGATAATCATCAACATGTATTCGGATTTGATGTTATCCCTTTTTCTTTTACTTTATATATTTAAAAAATTAAACAATAAGCTCACCAGAATTTTAGGAATGAGTAAATGTCAAATTTTAATTATTGGACAAAAGTACCCTTAAATGGATTTATGAAATGATGAGTTGAGATCCATGAAGAACCCATACATGCCATAGAACCTATTAACCAATCATAGCCACCCATTTATATTTTTCATTTTTTTTTCAAAACAACATATCTTGCAAACGGTAAATCTTCAAGCTACAAAAAAAATACCATCGCGACGAGAATTAAATGATCTTTCTATAGATATGCATTGTTATATACTTTCGACGATTTTTTTTTTTCGCCCAAAAAGAATCATATATGATTCGTAAAAATCATATATGATTCGTAAAAATCATATATGATTCGTAAAAAATCATATATGATTCGATTCTTACGAATCATATATGATTCGTAAGAATCATATATGATTTGTTAAAATCGAATCATATATGATTCTTACGAATCATATATGATTTTTCTGGGCGAAAAAAATAAAGTTCGTCGAAAAAAAAGTTCGTCGAAAGTATATAACAATGCATGTCTATAGAAAGATAATTTAATTCTCGTCGCGATGGTATTTTTTTTTGTAGCTTGACGATTTATGGTTTGCGAAATATTTAAGTTTTAAAAAAAAGGTGGAAGTCTATTTTTTTATTTTGATAAAAAAAATTAGTGGCTAAGATTGCTTGATGGGTTCTATGGTAAAAGTTGGATCTATAAAGAACTTTTGCCATGAAATGATTGGTCTAGATTACTTCTTATCCTTCTTATTATAAGTAATATTCTTATTTGATCCTAACTCTCATGTCCTATTTGCAACTAGTGTAATACCCGTGCGTTGCACGGGTCTCGCGTAAAAATTCATTTAGTTTCTTTATGACAACCTAGTACTGAATCTTTAAACAACATATATCATCTATCAACATACTTGTAAAAAAGCATTTTAAATTAACAAAGTAAACATATAACTGAAAGTTCAAAGTAGAACATACATGATTGAAGTTCAAAGTAGCCAACCTAAGACCATTATCATTCATCAGTGCAAACATGAAGTTCAAAATTGAAAATAAAAGTTTTAGCATGCATTTAAAAGACTAAAAGCGATCAACTCAAGCATCATCAACATCAATATCATTAGGTTGAGGCTCACTAACCACAGCCTCACCAACTCCAGTCTCATCAACTTGATTGTCCTCGACATTAGTATCCTCAACTCCAACATCATCAGAAGTGTCAATCTCAGTCTGTATGTCATCTTCTGCACTAAAGGAGGAACTTACAATTGTGTTCACACCAATATCACGTGCAACCACATCTTGAACTTCAACCTGTAGCGAATCTTTAGTTTCACAAACCTGGCCCCACATAAGCTCGTCCATAATTTTTTCTTCATAATCTGTTGTAGTTGATCCCATGTTGTTATCATCAATAAAATAATCATTCATGTCAAAATCATTTAGCGACGACGGTATATTTACATCCGAGTAAACCATCCACATTGTTGAACTTGAAGAACTCCCGAAATGTTTATTCAACGCATTAAGATCTTCACCATAATACTTGGTAACTGTATACCTACGTACATATGTAGGCGCAAGATTATAACTATCAATCTTGATTCCAAGAACAACCCACTTAGCAATGAGGCTATCAATAAAGTAATCCACTATCCAATCAGGGTCTCCGGCACCCTAAATTAAAACGACATTCATTAAGTTCCAATTTGATAAATACGTATTAGTTCAATGTGTAAGCTAATAAGTAACTCACCTCCTTTATACTTTTGGTAATCAACTCGTCCACCGTATGGCCTAGAAGCAAAATGGCATCTGTGTTAAAAAGTACGCAGTTCATTTCTTCGTTGTCATCTTGAATTGTTATGACTAACTTGTACCTATAAAAAAAATGTTAGTAATAAAAAATGGTGCCTTTAAACCGGAAATCTATAACTTACGTTTGACGTGGGTTCGCAACATTTTTTTGCATACATCACAATAATACTGATTTCCTTCTTCTTTTGCCTTCTTAAAGCACTTGTTACATTGTATATATTTCCAGTCATGATCCATGTCGATACCGATCACCATTCCATATACAATGAACCTTGTTCCCTAATAACATCTCAAAATTATTAGGAATATTAAGAGCATAAACCATAGACATGATCCATATGAATAACATTAAGTAAATTACCACATCAACGCCATGAGTTAGGCGCTTATAAATTTCCGGCATAGGTGTTACTTTCAACTCCTCGGTCTTAAGAAACGGAGATGTAAAGATGACCGGATGAATAGGCCTATAAAACAACTCAAAAGTGATAAGTAGTATGAAAAAATTATCAAAATAACCAAATACATGTGCGTTAAACATCACCTGTTTGCATATGCAACAACCTCAACAATCGGAAGGTTAATATGGAATTGTGTTGACACAGTCGTCGTAAGTTGCGGTGCACCTAGTATGTTACAATTTGAGTATAGGGTTTAATATAAGTATATTTATACAGTAGCAACCGAATAGTATATATGTATATTGAAAATGTAAACCTCCATATGGTCCGACTTTGCAACACGTCAAGACGACCACAATATTGGTATCTTTCTTATTATAAGTAATATTCTTATTTGATCCTAACTCTCATGTCCTATTTGCAATAAGGAGGTTGAATCAACCAATCACCTATTTTTTGCTTGTTCTATGGTGTGTGATCTTTATCGTAAGATTGCTTCGTGGTGGGATATTTGTTACTCGGAGTTTGCTTCTTATGAGGAATGGTTAGATTGGTTGTTATAGCTTAAGTTAACTTTGGATCGTAGAGCTATCTTGGAAGGCGTTTTATATACTATGTGGTGGCTAATGTGGACTTTTGTGAATAAAAGCCTTTTCGGTTCAAATCTTCCCTCCAAAGCGATTATGTTTGATGAAGTTGTTAATCGCTCTTTTTATTGGTGTAGATATAGATGCAATGCTAGTTTTAGTCGGGTAGATTGGTTTAAAAACCCTTCTCTTATTTCTTTGTAATGTTTTTCCTAGCTTCTTGCTAGTTGTTCCTTTAATAAATCCGCCGTTCTANCTTTCAACAATATATCATGGGTACATGCAGAATGGTTAAAACAGTACACAGATGATCCTTGAGTTAATTATCCCTCAATTTAGCTAATTTTCTAGTTTCTATATTTGTAACATAAAATTTTGTTGATTCTTTCCCTACACCAAATACTCTTTCTTCGAACAATAGTTCATTACATTTAAAATAGTTAAAAATGGTCAAAGTTTTTATATAACAATACTACGTTAATGGCTTAGAGAGTATTTGGTTAAACTTATGTAGACCAAATTCTATTTCACAAGGCATGCAGTTTTTAATCTATAAATTCTATTTCACAAGGCATGCAGTTTTTAACCTATTTCTTATCATATTGTCCCATGGACGCATCATTAATCTTCTTGAAACTGTTCATGATTGTACGTAGGCACATCAAGAGTCATCTCAAATAAAAATCCCTAAAAAATAATAAACACAATTGATTACGTCTCGTTGGATAAAACGAAGTCTTAAAAAAAATCACACGACCTTTTTCCATTACATTATGATTATTTTACGTTGTATATATAAATGTTACCGGAACACTTAACCACAATATCGCAACAATAACTATTTGCCGCTATAAAATCTCGTTGCTTGCATAAGTAATTGCCTAGTATAGTTTAATGCTTATTGACCCTTAAACCATTTTATCTTAAAGTTATACTCTTAATAACATAACCTCTCATTCATACATAATTGATGAAAAACGTTTACGGGTCAAACATGCCCGACCTGTAGTGAAAAATCGTGTTCACTATAAACCGGTTTTGACCCATTATCCAAACGTTTAACTCACCCATTATCCACCTCTAAGGAAAAGTGTTCATGACAAGAAGGGATAATTCACGCAAACAATATCACAATTCACAAGTAGCCTAACATTGTAACCTTCAAAGGTTGCAAAATTACAATTAATTAGAAATTTTAAACTAATGTTGTAAAATACTAAAGAGTAAGGATCCAAGTATCCAACGAGAAGTAAATTAAAATAAAAAGTAAACCTTTCTGTAAAGACACTTGATATATCTCCTTGTCATACATTTTTACTTGATATTTTAAGACATTTGTAACAGCTTTTTAAACAAACAAATCATCTTACACTTGTGGTTAAGTCACAAGTGTGAATAAACGACAATCCTCTATACTATCTCATTTTGTATAAATTTTATTATACGGATCAATGGATGTTTGGTCAGTAGATGGGATATGTTTTATGAGTGAAATTCATATTGGTCTCAAACCTCAACATTGGACTCATTATTATTTGATAATTGATATGACGAGTCAAACAAAAGGTGAAATTGGTTGTAAATCGTCCAAAATGTAATTAAATGCTTATAGAGTCCTAAACTTTTTTAACTTAAAATTCTAGACTATTATTGTGATAACAGTCTTTCAGTCACTGTATTAGCCATAACTTTTTGTAGCATAATGGGTGAAAAAAGGTTGTGGGTCAAAACATAACGACCTATAAACAAATGGTGCTTCAACACAAACTTGTTTTTGACCAATTATCCAAAATGCCCATCCCACTCATTTTAGTGGTAACATTCAAAATGCATAATTGCATCAACACGAAGTCTTAAAAAAAAGCCTTGACCAATACGGTTATACAAAGCAGTTACAAAGCTGCTTAAATATATAATCAAGATTAACAAAGAAAATTTTCACCTAAAATTGTAAATACTATTTTAAATATTTTACAAAAGAAGTACAAAAACATATAGAATATTAATTAAGTACTTATAATTAAATATTCAAATATGTTTTTGACTGCTTTTTAAAAAAAATTAAACTAACAATTAACACCCCTCAACAATCATACAAGGAATGATCAAAAGATACTATGAAACTTTCATACTTTGGAGTCCACTTTATAATCAGCCTTCCCCTTGCCATTTGATTCATGAAAGCAATGTGGGATGCAAACACCATTTCTACAAAACTACCCTCCACTTGACCATTTAGCTCAAACAAAACACCATTTGCTTTGGTCACAACTCATTATGTTTTTCAGTTCAAGTCTTCTTATGATTCTATATTTGTGTTGGCTAAGTAGTAACACAAGAAACCGAAAGACAAGCTTGCTTGATAACTTCCTATGACGTTTAGAATATATGCTTGTCAAGGCGCGACTTGCTAGAATCAAAACTAACTAGTCATGCAACCTAGATAGATTGACTTGTGAGTATAAATAATGTATATATGTCACACTTAGACCAACATATTATATCTTCAATGCATTTTGTTGAAAAGATTTCAGAAAAAAAGGACATGTGGTCAAAGGAAGAAAATCGCTGCGAAAGAAGCTGCTTAAGAAGTCCATGAATGTCTCTAGGGATTGATTTCAGTTTTAGCAGTAAAGTAGGTTTAGTGAGGGAGGTCAATAACTATTAGAGAGTAAAAAACTAAAAACTATACGTATGCCTTGTGAAACGACAATACTTTATAAAATTTGATTCTTGATGTAACTAGTACCTTCGATGTGAACTAAAATGGTGTACGGTTTAGAGGTAAGAGAAGCAAAGATAGGTGTGATTTTGTTATATGGATCAATGGATGTTTGGTCAGCAGATGAGAAATGTTTTATGCGTGAAATTCATATTTGTCTCAAACCTCAAAATTAGGTTGTGTTTGGGAGAGGCTTCTTTGGGCTTATGGGGGCTTAAACTTTTAAAATAAGGTGGCTTATAAAATAATTCTTGTTTGTTACAAGGGCTTAATAAGACTGCATAAGCCGAAGCCCATTGAATGAGGCTTATGAGGGCTTATAGCTAGTTAAATTACTTAAATACTTTTCAAAATATAATTGATTATCACGCAAAAGCCAAAAATATATCTGAATTTACTTTGATGTATTTTTATGTGATTTTACATTAATAAGTTTCGGTTCCAACTAATTCGTCAAACAACTTTATTTTGATGTATGTACCCGAGGCGGTGGAACTACTCAACAGAGTCCAACAAGTTATGAACAGTAATGTTATTACTTATTAGGCATAGATCCACGAATGTAGTTTTCAAAAGAGTTAGCTTTGCAATCCAAAAAGGGCTAGCGGCGCAACTTGTTGCTCGTTTGCCTTCAACCACGATGTAAATTTTATTTTGATGAATTAAAAATTGATGAACTTTATAAAAAGATATAAACTTCAGCTTTCAGTTTATAATATAAGCTCCAACCTCAGTCATTGCGCCAAACATACTCTACTCATTATTATTTGAATGACGTCTCAAACAAAAGTTTATTAGCTAAAAAGTGAAATTGAAGGTAAATCGTCCAAAATGTGCTTTAAATGTTTATAGACTCCTAAAAAATTTTAGCTTAAAATTATAGACTTTAATTGTGATAACTAGTATTTCAAACATTTGCATTAGCCATAACTTATCGTAGGATAATCGTTGAAAAATGTTTGTGGATCAAAAGGCATGATTGCACCAACAAAAATTCTGGAAAAANGTATTATTGAATTTAAAATACTTAATACTTCTTCCATTCTCTTAACCATATTTTAAAATTTTAAACTGGTACTTATTGACACGCCTCAACAATCAAACAAGTGAATGACCAAAAGAGGACGTTGGAGTCCACTTTATAATTGGTATTCCTCTTACTATTTGGTTCATGAAAGCAATGTGGGATGCAAATGCCATTTCTACGAAACTACCCTCCTCCCTTAGCCATTTAGCTTAAACAAAAAAACAATCTTGTACGAGTTAGACTTTTGCTTTGGTCGCAACTTATTATGTTTTTCCGTTTAAGTCTTCTCATGATTCCAGGTTTGTTTTGGCTAAGTAGTAACACAAGAAACTGAAAAACAATCAAGCTTGCTTGAAAACTCCCTATGAAGTTTAGTGTATATGATTGTCAAGGTGCGAATTGCTAGAATCAAAACTAACTAGTCATGCAAACTGGCTAGATTGAGTCGTTTACATAAATGACGCGAGTTGTTCCTAGGAAGAAAATCGACGTAATTGAAGCTGAAATCCATGAATGTCTCCATGGATAGATTTCAGTTTTAGCAGCAAAGCAGGTTTACCCAAATTACTTCATATTTTTTTTTTTTTTCCTTCCAAAACACAATAGTATTTAAAGCAATCAAAACAGGAATGACTAATGTTGACCAACAACTGCCTTTTGGATCATTTTAATTCTATCCTTACAACAAAGTATCAGAAGATACATTTGAGTTGTTTCGTATCGAAAGTGCTTGATCGACTAAAATGTTGAATATTGTTTTACAAACCTTTCTGCAAAGACATTTGATATGTTTATGTGTCATACATTTTTACTTGTTATGATAACATAGTTGTAAGAGCTTTGTATTAAGTAAGCATCTTACACTTTTGGATGAGTCACAAGTCATCTATGCTAGTTTTTCGATGGGAAACCCACTCATTCTTGCAATTTTTGGCTTCATTAGAAAGGTTTTGGGTTGAAATGTCCATGACTCCTTACAAACTACAACAAACCCTTTCTATACAAATTGACGCTAATATATATAGTCGTCATTATGCGCGAGTAATCGTCAATTCTAGAATAAAACGGTTTAGGAGTCCATAAGCATAAAAGACTAAAAGTACAAGAATTTAGACCAGTTTCCATTTTTAGGTAATAACTGAATTTCATTGTAAGGAGTCATGGACAAATATTTCACTAATATGGATGTAGAAAACTGAAACAAGATGCGCCAATTTTCATACAAACATTGATCATGGCATAAAAACAGTGATTCATTTACGAGTATTTTATACGATATATGATAACGAAAACAGAAAATGGTCAATAAATGATGTGAACGAAGATACTGGAGTGAGTACACATCAAATATATATAGAATGCATGAAAGTGAAATAATAACAAGTACCCAATAACCAGACTGGGAGAACTATACACGCATATGGTATGTGGAACTTACATCCTCGAATACCCTCTTTGGTCTTCATATTGCCCCATGAATGAATCATTAAACTTCTTGAAACTGTCCATGATTGCAGGCATATCCTCCTCAGCTGGCAAAATAGTTGTCCTCAAGTGGAAGACCCTATAATAGAACGAACCATTGTGCGTCATACTTCTTGTACAAAACTGCTTAAACTTGCAGTTTTGAGTTTTAGCAACAAGGGCTTGTTACTTGTAAGGGCTAATAGACGTTTCAACCCATCGACTTATAAATGGGTCGATTTGGCCCTTTTTAAATTATTAATGTGTTAAACAGAAAGGTTATTAGCAATCACTGTATCAGCAATAACTATTAAATTTAAGGGCCTAAATTTAATTACAGAATGGATAAAGATAATTTGCAGGTCAACCCGTGCTAAAATCATTCTGTTTCAACACAAACTCATCTTGACCCATCATCCAAAACGTCCAACCCACCTATTTTTTTCACCTCTAGGGCTATTGGTTTAAAGATAAGAAGGCATAAATTCGAGAATTGTAAATGTGACTTACCCTTCCTTTTGGCCGAAACCTGAACCAGGGACGGTTGAAATGCCAGTGGCTTCTAGAAGCTTGAGACAGTAGAAAACATCGGGAACTTTTCCAGCTCTTTTTGCAGCTTCAATTGCTTTTGGAGGTAATTTAATTTGCGGGAATGAATACATGGCACCTGATTCCATATTTCGCATAAGAAAAAGATCAGAAAACGGATAATCAGGAAAAATATAATTGGTAGACGGTAATTCAGTTAGAAGATGTTTTTTACCTTCTGTGAAATTACACACAACATTTTTGCAACTGTTGAACCCGTCTGTCATCATGTGTGCTCTCTTCCTTAGTGATTCCATAATACCCTTGCTGCATTTATTACCAATTAAATGACTAAAACACCCTCCAACAACGAAAAAAAAGAGATACCCCAAAATGGGTAAACAAGTCATTTTAGCTTTGAATTTTTCCATAAAAAGGAAATTTTGCAACCTCCGTGAAACATTTCAAAATAACATATAATCTTCACTGGTTAGAGATATGGGTAAATGTAGAGTCTTACCTCTCTCTAAGAAACTGCTCATATGAGATATCACCAGGTTTCGGGGGGCTGACCATACATCCCATCTATCACAAGCGCAAAATTGATTAATTTGTCGAGATATATTAACATTGCAAATATAAAACTCAAATTCAAATTCAACTTACAAATATCTGCCCAGGAACATTGGGACTGAGTGATATCGATGCAACCTTGTATATTTCATCAACTGTCTGCAACATTAAATACAAAATCTTGTAAGAAATTCATCTTTTTAATATTTTCAGTCCAATTTATCTGGTGTGAGAATAAAAATGTGATTACGGGTCTAAGTAATTTGATACAGTAATATAGATTTATAAATCTGGACTTGCAAGTTCTCTTGAAAGGCTAAAACAGTGAAAACTGAGCTTCAAATAGTTTTGCAATCAGTATGGACATTACATTTATTCCCTTTTAAAGTCGTTGGAATTATAAACAAAATGAAGGGTATCAAACCTGTGGAGGGATGTTTGTCATTTCGAAGTATCCACCACGTTGTCCACATTCACCTAAGAATCCTTTTGACACAGTGTGGAAAGAGATGAGCTCGAGCTCTCTGCTGATTGGTCCGCCCATATCCAGCAACACCTTCGAGAAATAACAAAATTTGTTATAAGAAGCCAATCATGTTCCTCTACAATATCTCAAAACACTCCATTAATAGTAAAAAGTGAAATTTGACAGGGACTTATACTCCCCATCTCACACGGCGTATCTCAAGAATATCCTTTTGGTCAGTTTATGTTTTACTATTTTATGTAAAGACCCCTAATTTCTTGAACAATAAGATAGTTGAATATGCGATTATCACAAGTTCTAAATCATAAAACAGCGGAACAGTATCTTACACAGCCACATTTAGTACAGCTGATTATCTGATTATATAAGATCACATGGTCACTGTCAAAATGCAAACCCAAACAGCCCCCTAAAATTTGAAGTTGGAAGTAGTTTGTTTGACATCAACTGTAAAACTATAACATGAATGAATACCTTTCTTGAACTAACAAAGGGGCGTTCGTCCTGATAGACATTTTGCTGATAAACTTCATCTCCAAGCAAAACCAAACTTTCTTGGTGACAAAATCGCAGAATTTCCTGAAGGTTGTCTACACTAAGACATTGTCCAGTGGGGTTTCCAGGGTTGATAATTACCATCGCCCTTACCTAATCATGAATATCAACTTATTATCAAGAACCAAACTTAGATATCAAATGTGCTACTTTTTGTGTGTGTGTGTGTGTGTGTGTGCGCGTGTGTGTGTCCCCACCTCCATGGTGTATTGGTATTAGGATAGATGGGACCTAATGCAAAGACAAATAAAATAAATTGACAAAACCATACACTTATTCCTTGCGAGCGCGCCTGTGCAACAGACTGGCGTAGGTTGGTGATATCGAGACCCCAATTAGCCGACTCTTCCAGATAATATGGTACAAGAGATCCACCAAATAGAGATATGGCAGCGGAGTATAGTGGATACTGGGGGACTGGAATCTAAAATCTACAGAAATAAAGAATCATGTATTCATGGAATATGAAGAAAAAAAAATGGAGCTATAATGCTATATAGTAGCATATTTACAAAGAAATGTCATCTCAATCACACATCCCATAGTGATTAATCTATCAAGTAGAAAAACTAAATTTGTAACTTATATTAAGCACTAGTAGTAATTGAAGGAAAAAAAAGTCACATACCCCATCACGTCCTGAACCACGGATGACAGTTTGCAAGATCTGCATAACACCTTTACTAGCACCATCAGTGAGGTATATGAGTTCTGGATCACTGTCACCAATATTCATAACATCGTTAGTTCATGGACCAATTGGGGCAAAAAGAAAAACATCATCATGGGGGAAAAAGAAGACGTCTCATTTGTATTTGATCACCTTGGATACCCATCACGTCTCCCAATAAAGTCAGCAACTTCTTTCCTTATTCCAGGAAGACCACGGGAATCACTATAAGCACCTACAGGAGATATAAGGCATTACTATGTAAATAATGAAGGAATAAGACAGAAATAGAAATGATCGTTGTATGATTAAAACGAATTTTCTATAAAGAATACCTAGACCCCCTGATGTGTAAGAAAGATACAGTTTAGCTTTTGCAATAGCATCAGCCGGGAAGATGAGTCCAACATTTGGATCATCAAGAAGAAATGGAGCTTGGCAAAGAGCAACCACCTGCAACAAAATATTTATTTTTTCGTTATTGGATACTCGACATTTATGTATAAAAAAAATACTTTGAGTAGCAGTATAAGATTTACAAGCAAAAGGTTTTCATTTGATAAGCACGAACCTGACGAGGGAATGTTAGAGGCTTCTGTCCCAAAGCATGAGGATTCCCCACATTTGTGAAGATAATCTGGGAAGGGAATAGTCAAAGTGGTGAGCCATGAGCCCATGACAGACATATTGTTAAACCAAGCAAATACTGTGTGTTCAGCTTCCTTTTTTTAGTTTCTTGCGACTAATATTGTGAATATCTATGTGCAATTATAGAACATGCCTCTTAAATAACTAAGTTAAAGTATAGCTAGCATATCAGCAGAAAAAAAGTATGAGATATTGAATATGAATCGATCATTTGTTTATCTATTTAAGGAAGGTGGGGTGACGATTAGTACCTTCTTGCCTTCTTTTTGAAGCTCTGAAGCACGAAGATACAGCTCACCCCTAACAGCATA
The DNA here is from genome assembly GCA_014162995.1 of Artemisia annua. Classification (NCBI taxonomy): domain Eukaryota; kingdom Viridiplantae; phylum Streptophyta; class Magnoliopsida; order Asterales; family Asteraceae; genus Artemisia; species Artemisia annua. The sequence goes on along the minus strand of LBNU01005383.1, from coordinate 30,656 downwards.
CTGGGCTTTCTTCACATTTTCGTTAATGTTGTCATAGTCCAATGCTTTGCGTGACATGATTCGTGGTCCAAACACTAGTGATTAGAACACGGTAGTTAGCCTGAAAATGTTAACAATATCACATGAATACAATCAGTCTGCGAGTTACAGTTAGTATGCTACACATACACACAAATTTCATTTATGCATCAAATAAATTAACATATGAATCAAATTGATCCTTGTCACCAAATAGATATAAGTTATACACATCATTACAAAATATTACTAACGTCCATTTTGGACCACAGAATCTCCCCTCTTGAATAGTCTATGGTCTTTTAGATACCTACGTAATAGTCAACCCAAATCCAGTAAGGGCGTAACTCATAAAGTACCCAACTGGTAGTAATTTATCAATATTAACTATTTATTAAAGGCTAGAAACCTAGAACTCTTTCATCATCATCATCACCATCCAACACTCGAGATTATACTGATTTTCACATGGATGACACATGTCCAACACGAATGGATTTCTAATACAATAATATTGCTTCCATATGAGGTGTCTATCAGTCTATGCTACATACTACATAGCAAGTTAGCAACAAGTCATAATAGCCAACTTCGACTATTGATGTCAGCCGGTCTAATATCCAACGTTTTACAGCTTTGAGACATTTAAAGTACACAACAAAGGACTAAAAATAGACAATTATATGTTCGACGTCAACAACGAGTGTCCGTGTTTGACTATTAGACATTTAGAACAAGCTGATTAACAAAGCTCATCTAACGCAACTTAAAGTATGGTTTTGACCCATTTTAAATGCCAAATAACAGTTGACTAAGGGGGTGTTTGTTTAAGCTTATATGTGGGCTTGCGAGCTTATTTGATTTCGGCTAATATTTCATAAGCCTCAATTTTTGGGCTTATTTTGGTACTTATGGGCTTATATAAGTTTATCATACAATAATAAGCGTATATAAGGGCGCGTTTAGTAATGGAAAATTTTTCCTAGTTTTCATTTTTCAGTTTTCTGGAGAATGGGGGAGCTATTCTTTCTCTAGAGAACACTTGAAAACGTGTTTAGATGAAGTTTTCTAAAATGGAAAACCTATGGAGGACTCATAAAGGGAGTTTTCCAAAACTTAGTTATAAACTTGGAAAACAGCTTTTCCATTTTTCCTAGAAAACTTTTGGAAAAAACTCAATTTGAACGCGTTTTCTATTTTCTTAGGTTTTCTTGGAAAATTTTTCTGGAAAACCTCCTTACTAAACGCGCCCAACTCTGGTCGAGAATTACACCCTATATGACGCCACTGATAAAGATTCAGCCGATTATATACGGGGGGGTTTGGAGACTATCACGCTCCCAACGGGGCGCCGATAGGTTCCCGATGGGTGATCGGTGCGTTTGGGATAACTTGGTAATCGGGTGTTGGATGGTGAATGGCGCCCCCGCCCAAACCCCCCGTGCCATCCCTATGACAATGTTAGTCCAAGTTTTGACATTATTAGATTGGAGGTGGACATATGGTTTGGGTTGTTAAGGACGCTAAACGACACATGGAAAAACGATGGTGAATGAAGAATATGGAGCCAAGGTTAAACATAGACAACACACTAGTAGCATTCACCATTATATCCCAAAATAACCATTTACAAACTATTGCATTTCAGTCGTGTGCACATCTTCCTACTGACTTACTATATTTTGTCACAGCACTCCTCTGCTCTTCTTTCTACAGCAAATATTATGCTCCACCCTTTTCCACCGGATCAAGTACCATTGATCTTCATTGGTCTAATGTGGTTCGATGATTTTTTGTTTGTAATACGCTTATTGTATGTTGTATGATTAGGATGTTTGGATGCAGTGATTTGGTCGTTTAGTGTAGGATGACATTGATTTTGGAACCGTGTTTTATGAGTTTGAGTGAGGATGTATGTTGTGTGGTACTAGTGTTTGTGTTTTAATTGATGATTGATTTTTTTTTTAGGGGGCTTTTTAAGGCCGCTTATTGATGTGGCTAGTTGCTTATTTGTGTATATAGGCCTCATTTCGCTATATTTAAAACAGTATGGGCTTGTGCGCGTAGCGCGTAGTAAGGAGTTCCACCACAAAAAACCTTCGCGAACAAAGAAAACCCTAAAAACATACGAGAAAAAAACGCGTCAATGAAGGTTTATTTCAAAGACGTTAATATATACTAAGAAGAAATGGAAAAACGTTCCAAGATAAGTAGAGTAAACCTAAGTACACAGCTACTCTTTCTCCG
>LBNU01005383.1:6077-28211 GCA_014162995.1 Artemisia annua | reverse complement strand
GCACCATTTCACATTTATTGTTATTTTTATACCGTTAGCAATAACGAACCTATTAATAATCAATTAGAAACAAGCCTTATTAAATTTTTAATGATAATATTATACGTAAATAATGATAAATTATACCACAAAAAATTAAAACTTAAAATATGACACTAAACGAGTTTCTGTAATCACAAATACGTATTTTTATAAATATAAAAAAAAAATAACAATATTAGAGTAATATTTTCTATTACGTAAATACTAACAAAATACTATATATGTATAGACATATTTGTATATACGTATATATTAATCGGGTGGGGCGGGGCGGGGCGAGGATTCCCCGCTCCCCGCCCCAAACCCGATTAAAATCCCAGTTTAATCCCCAAACCCGCTCCGTAACCCAATTAGCATGCCCCGCCCCGCCCCAATTATTTCGAGTTTCGGGTTTCCCCGTCGGGTTCGGGTTTTTTTGCCATCCCTAATGTGTCACCTTTACATCATACCAAAAATAATATTAAAAACAAATAGGATAATGTTTTTTTGGACGGAAATGATTTGCACACTCAATTTATTTATCGGGACACTCACAGTACAAGCAGATAAAGCACAATATAAGTTATGTACAAGCAACTGAAGCAAAAAAAGGAGTATCCCAATAACTATTTGGAGTGTGCAAATCACCTCCATTTTCTAAACCATACTAAGTACAATTTTACAATTTTAGGATGTTGGCCTAAACTTATTTAAAGAAAATAAGTTAATATATTAAACCGACATTTTTTACTCAGATGTATGCAGCTAATCAGTTAAGCTCGGGCTCATTTATGACCTTTTCTGATCACCTCAAATATGCACACCTAACGAGATTTGAACCCTTAACAAGCTAGAATTTAGTTTATGAGGGAGCCGAAGAAATTATACATGTCAATAAGTGTTATAAGAAACTACTAAAACAAAATTAAGTGTAAGAAAAGGCTTAAAACAACATGATCATCTATTTCATATCAAAATTGCCTACAATCCGTTGATTTCCGGTTATAAATTGCTTATGATAATTAGAAGTTGCTATATGTAAGTGTCGTAAATGCATCGTAATAAGTTGTTAATAACACTAATTTCAGTAATAAATAACTAGGCAGGCCAACTTATTCAAATAGTAGCAAAATACTAGTATAAGTATGCTTGTTTGCAAATTGTTTGAGTGGGCCTTGGCCAACCCAAGCTCCAAGCTAGCTCCGACCCTGCTTTGTGAGCCAATACCTTACCACTAGGCCATTTGATGGTGGTTTTGGCTTTAATATATTGAACGTAAAAAATATGAGAGCTTGAGTTTTAAAAAAAAATAAAATAAAATAAGTAATTATTTATAAGCTTTGTTTGAATTAGAGCTAAATAAAGCTTATTTTATAAGTTTAGGCTTTTAATGTAGAAACTCATGAAATGTAGCTCGTCCACTCTACTTGTCTACCAAAATTTAGTTGTGCAAACGAATCTATCAAAGGTCATATCATCAAACAAAAGAAGTTCTCTCAGGTTGATGAAAGATGCAAGATTGAGTTGTCATCCTTCTTGTTCATTGCATTTTCCAAGTACCACCTATCAGTTATGATATGTATTGATACTTCACGTAAGTGCGTAACTGTCTGCATCTTACCGTTTTATACTCTGATTTGGCAAGACCGGATGTTGTTATTGTTATTGTGGTAAAATGATATAAGCTCTTACTGCCTCTTACTAAACTTGTTGGTGCAACATACAATGCAAGTTGTAACATGTAAGTTGTCAACCCATGTGTATATTGGCCGACTGGCCGTGTGACCATGTCTATCGTCTAACAGTCTAACTATCTGTAACACATTGTCAGCTTACAATGGGCTCCAATACATGGGGTTTCTGCCTCAGTGGGCTGGGTCGAGATACAAGCCCATATACATGGGCCTTTTCATTTACTCAGTTTTCCCAACCCAATAAAATACACACAGAGACGAACATGCATACAATGATACAATTACAAATCTTTCAACATTCATGTTTCTTTCCATTTCCATATCTTAGTAGAAAAGTATTTTTAATTAGACTAAGTTATTACTATTACATTTTAAAATCCAATTAGGGTGGGATGCCACAAATTAAAATAACGATTACATAGTGGGATACCATTAATTTGTGTTTTACTTTTAAGGCCTTTTGTCCATTCATTGATTCATCAAATATTTATTTGGGTGATGACTAGACATGTAGCTAAAATAAATACAAGTTGATTATGCGCATAACAAATATTTTAGTGACAATTCTTTCTATTGATTATGATCATAGCAACATATCATGATGGAGTATGTTAGTATTTGAAGAAATGATAAAGTGAGTATATGATACGATTCTTCAAAACTTAAAAAACTCTTGAGTGTTAGGATCAAAACAAGATGATCGAGAGCTAAAAGATATACCCATGACTGTTAGGTGCATTTTTTGTACATTTCTTTTGTTTCATACACCTTACTTTCTATATTTATGCAAAATAGTAACGTTATACTATACGTTTCCGTGATCAAAATACAAAAAACACGAACTTTATGCTTACTGTTTCTTGAAAAAAAATTGTACAGTATTAAGCTTGTTTAATACATAATTACGTAATAAAACAAACATTTTTAATAGGTAAACTGCAAAAGATAATCCTTGTTCCAATGGGTTGTCTAATTTGAAAGGATTCATTTTTATTAGTAACTGTTATCTAATATCATCTCTGAGAGGCTATATGTATTAACACTTTACATTTTTAAAATAAATTTTTTTATTAAACAATTTTTTGCAAAAATCGTACTTCATAAATCTCTTGTAAAAATGATTCTTATTATCTATTTCAGCAAAAGCTTTTTGATATTTAAAATGAGGTAAAGAATACCATGTGCAAAATGTATAAAACTATTAAACAACTTAAGTATTGTGGATGAGAAATGATTTACACTTCATCTTTTTATTTGTAGTTGCACATTTCAATGTACAATTAGTTAATTATGATTTTAATAATGTATAAGTATTTAATACATATATTAGCGGTGAACAGTGAGCTTTTTAATTTTTAGTGTTTGTTTGTCAAAAGAGCGATAAGCTTTGCTATTTTTTAAGAAAGCTCATTTTTCCAATACTTCCTTAAGAAGCTGTGAGCGGTGAGCAGTGAGCTGTGGCTACTGCTCACAGATTACTACTACTGCTCACTGCTACTGATCACAGCTATTTTTGGCAAACGCCACGAAATGAAAAGCTATGAGGAAAGCAATAACTTTCCAAAGTCTAAAGAGCCAAATTTTAAAAAAAGAATAAAAAACAGTCCATTATGAATTTATGATCCAGAAAAGTAGAATTTTATCCACCAAAATAATAAAAAATAATAAAAAATCGTTACTTACCCGTTTGTCAGTGTACTTCCATAACCGGTAATCTCGCCAACAAACCACCGCAAAATCCGTCGTAAAATAACCGACACATGACGTCATCATCATCATCATCACAACCACCACCATGGCTCCCACTCCCACACAAACAACCCCTCCCCAAACCAACATCATTCCACCACATCTCTTATACCAACAAACAGCGTAACCACCGTTTCCCAACTAACCTCAACTGTCAGCTCTCAGACAACGGGGCCCACAGTTACAACCAACAACAGAAACAATGGACGGTTGACTGTGTGAGTAGTGCTGATGGAAATGACCCGATTCATATTATAATCAAGCCTCCGGTGAATTCAACGGTGAATTCGTTAGCTATGAGTAGTGGTAATTTGAAGAATGCGAAGAAAGTGTGTTTGTTTTATGCTGCGGAGATGGAGGAGCTTGCGAAAAGGATTGCGGCTCAGTCTGATGCTATCGAGCTTCGTGGTATTAATTGGAGGTAGTTTTTTACTATTTAATACAATGTATAAAAACGTTTGGTATCGTAGTTGTAGAATTGTGGCATTGTGTTTGGTATTGATAGTAGGAGGTGTTAATGTGGCATTGCGTTTTGAAAGTGATTTGAGATTATTAGCACTTAGTTAGCAGTTTGTTTTATAAAAGCGTTTGGTAACATGGTTGTAGGCTTGTAGCTATAATGATAGAGCGTTGATTGGTATGCCTAATTATATGCCTAAACCTATGTGTCAGCATCTTGTGTTGGGAACAGCAGGAGGACCCACTTCTTCACAAACCAATTACTTATTGTCATATCTATTTAGGCACATAATTAGTCATATTTTTAGGCCTCCTAATCAGGATGCTGACACATAAGTTTAGGCATATATACCAATTAGGCATGCCAATCAATGCTCTAATGATAAAGTGTAAAATGATAGTAAATGCTAAACACTTCTTTTCTCACCTTTTCAAATACGGGATTGAATATATATGTCTTGTTAGTTTATGATATGTTTTGGTGTTAATGTGGCATTGCATATTCAAAGTTATTATGTGATAAGTGCATATATCCAAGTTGGCCTGATTGCAAAAATGCTAGGTGCTTGTTGGGTTGTCGACTACCTTGTAGCTTGTAATTGGCCTAGGCAAGGATTAATCGGATTGGAATTTTTATACATAAATTTCCAAATTATATGTCTGCATGTTCATAGGACCATAGATTTTACATAGGACCTTAGAAATATGTTTAGAAACATTAACAAAATTGTTCAAATACTTCAAACCGAATTTTGTCTGAGTTAACCCTAAATTTTGACTCAGTTTTGACCAAATATGATTTGATTTTCGACCTTGTAGTGAGTAATCGGCTATTAATCGGTCATTGACCTTCTAGCGAGTAATCGCCTATTACTCGGCTTTGTAGCCCTTGTTTTGCAACACTACGTGTTGGAGATAGGCAATTACTAAATGTTAGGATACTGGTAAAACTTATCATGATCATATGAGGTCAGATAATCAGTTTAGGGAGTGCTTTGGGATTGCTTATTGAAACTCATAAGTCATAACTATTATTGCGTTTTGATACAAACAAGCAGTTTTGAGTGTTTGGTCAAATAAGGATTGTAAGATTAGCGACCGTTGGTGCCAAGTAAATGGTGTTTGTCGGGTGCTTGGGACTGGCGGGCTTTGCCTCGTGGAAGGGCTGTGGATGATCTGGCAAATTTACTCTATGTAGTTGGTCCTCTCACTCTTACAGAGGACTCTCGAGATGGCTGGAAGTGGAACTTAGATCCGACAGTAAATTTACAGTTAGAAGACTCTCCTTCCTCATTGACGACAAGTTTCTAGCCCCATTTGCATTGGGCCGTAACCGTAGTTGGAATGATTGGATTCCAAGGAAGGTAAATGTTGCTGTTTGGCGTGCTGCAAATAATCATCTTCCTACTATGTCTTGCTTGTCTTCTCATGGAGTGGATGTTTCTTCTTCTATGTGCCCTTTGTGCGAGTCTGCTCAAGAATCTCTTGAACACACTCTGTGTGAATGCCCCTTAGTTCGCTCGATCTGGTTGAAATGTTGGGCGTGATGGAATGTTCCTCCACCTCCTCTGTTAATGATTAAAGATGTGATTTTTCGATCTATGATTCCATCCGACTGTAAGGGTGTTTTGTACCTGCTATTCATTTCCTTGTTTTTTTATCAGTAGCTGCCTTCCTCCTTGGAAGCCTATTTTATTTTGTACCCCTATTTGGCCTGCCTCTATTTGATGAGGTCTTAGTTTTGAGTGTTTGGATAGAAGCAAAATGTTTATGATTATCTTATTGAGGTGTGAAAAAGCAGTTTGGTAGTTTCATACTTGGTTCTCATTATTTTACCTTCTAAATAGTTAGACACTGAATCAGCTACTTATCTGCTTATTGTGTCGTACCACCAACCACTATTAAGCATTGCTTTTTGATAAAATTGGTTATTTGCTTATGTTTATTAAAAGTAGTTCAAATAAGCAATCCCTAAGACCCCATCAGAGAATGGATGATAAGTTTCTAGGGTCAGGGAGTAGCTGTTGACTAAAATAAGAGTAATAGCTTCTGCCATGTGCGTCTCTAAATTATCGGTATTGCCAAAGACTTGCATCACTGATTATCATGCTACTATAAAAAAATATGAGAAGGTATAAGCAAATGCAAACACTTCGTTCCTTTACCCATGTTGTAACTTGTAACAGACAAAATCATTTGCTATTTAACTGAGTTACCCATGTCATATTGATTAAAGTTAAGTTTTTGAAAATCCAGGAAATTTGAGGATGGATTTCCAAACTTGTCGATACCTAATGCACATGGAATCCGGGGAGAGCATGTAGCATTCCTTGCATCGTTTAGTTCTCCTGGAGTTATATTTGAGCAACTATCAATTAGTTATGCATTGCCAAAACTCTTCATTTCATCTTTTACTTTAGTCCTTCCATTCTTCCCTACCGGTACTTCTGAGCGTATGGAGGACGAAGGGGATATTGCTACAGCTTTCACTCTTGCTAGATTTTTGTCAAACATTCCGATATCAAGGGGCGGTCCCACTAGTGTTGTAATCTATGATATCCATGCCTTGCAGGTTGGTGTTATAAACTAGTGTTCCATTATCCACGGAGCCTTTTATATTCCATTCAAACTTCATATTTGCTCTTTTATCCTCAGTTTCAGTTGTATCCTTGTTGGTTATAAGGTGTGTTTAGAAATTAACGTTTTCCCATACGTGGGTGTCTGCAGGAAAGATTCTACTTTGATGATAATGTATTACCTTGTTTTGAGAGTGGGATTCCTTTGCTCAAAAGTAGGCTTCAACAGCTTCCCGACTCTGATAATGTAATGTTCTTTTCTTGACAAACTATTTGTTTCACTGGTTGCATGCTAGTCTTTCTGCTTCACATTGAAGCTTGACTATGACGTTTGCATAATAAGACTCTTGTTTTCTCTTTCAACACCATGGAAAAAAAAGATATCCATTGCTTTTCCAGATGATGGTGCATGGAAAAGGTTTCACAAGCAGCTTCAGCATTTTCCAATGGTACGTTTCTCATTGCTTTTACAGAATACTCAAGGTGTGTTCGTTGTTTGGTTTATTTGGCAAATGATTAATTTTTGAAACAAATACAACGTCACTCACTTTCAGCTCATTCACACTTCTCTATAGTTATTAGAGATGGAAAAATGGGAAGAACCAGTTAAGGGTCAAACTGGTGTGGGTACTACAGGTATTCTGTATCGGCCATAATGGGTGGGGTTGGGTACTTGGGTTGATGTGGAACTTGTTTTTATCCAATATGATTACCCTACATATTTTATCTGAAAAACAGTGGAATTATTGATTGCCCTACATATATTACTTCAAAAACAGTGGAGTTATTGATTTAGGAGGTTTTGAGCACTAAAAGTCGTCTAAAAGACAATATCGACGACTTTTGACCTGTTTGGACCATTTCCTTTTAGCTAATTCTTTTGAATTTGCCCCTTGAGCTTCTAGAGATAAGACAAAACCTGAATTGGCCCATTGACAAGTCAATGAGTCAAGATTGCCACATTAATAATTATCATATTCATAGCCACGCCTCCCTCTGCCATTATCAATGTTTGATTCTTTGTTGCTCACTGATACTCGCCGGATATTGTATTTGCAGATTATTTGTGCAAAAGTTAGGGAAGGTGACCAACGAATTGTACGCATTAAAGAGGGAGATCCTAAAGGACGTCATGTTGTGATAGTTGATGACCTTGTTCAGTCAGGTGGAACTCTGATTGAATGTCAGGTGAGTATAAGATTTGTTCATAGTAATTGTGGCTTTTATGTTATCTTTACAACTTTTTCTTATTCTTTGCCTTGTCAAGAAGAATTTAGGTTGCATGCTTTGTGTTATTTGATTCTCGTTCTATTGTTATTTTTATTTTTGAAGGACATGAAACTAAAATGTTTGGATATCAATATCAAATCATCAGTTTAATAGGAAATAAACCCAAACCAAACCCGATCCATCGCACCTCTAAATTTTTAATGCGTGTTGTTGCTTTGATTTTTTACTTACGTCACATTGGCTGCTTGTAATCTCTAACAATATTGCTGTACTAATGATAACCATTTGCTCCACTCATTTTCTTGCAGAAAGTGTTGGCAGAACACGGAGCGACAAAAGTCAGCGCATATGTGACCCATGGTGTTTTTCCTAAAAGGTCCTGGGAGCGGTTTGCACACGATAAAGGAGGTACATTCAATTGCTTTGAGTTCCGCTTCGTTGTTCCTTTATATTTCCTTAGCAAATCTGGCAAAAGTCAGTTAATCCGAGCCATTGTGTGATCTGTATAAGTCTATGAAATTATAACACACATATTCCAGTTGCTTCTATTTTGGACCAATTGACATACAAATGGATCAACTTGAATTATGTTTTATCTTTAATGAATTGAATGGGTTAAGTTAAAAGATTAAACTAAAAGGGAAACGTGTCAAATGAATATGACAGTGTTTGCACCAGCATAACCCGGACCTGACTATATTGGCACCACCACATATACCACCAAACGCTCGTTAATTTCACATAAAATATTGTTTTACATTGTGATAATCCTTCCATTGTATATATTTTTCAGGAAGCCCAGATAATGGATTGACGTACTTTTGGATTACAGACTCATGTCCTCTAACAGTGAAGGAAGTGAAAAACAAACCTCCATTTGAAGTCTTGAGTCTTGCTAGTTCTATAGCAGCTACCCTGCAAATATAAAGTGTCTTTTTCTTTGCAATTATAGAGAGATTTGGCCCCAAATTGGCCTCGAATTTTAGATCATTCATTGTTGATTTAAGTTGATAATGTTAAACTTCTGTAAACAAACAGATGAACATGTATGCCATTTACTTGAACACTTTAAATATTGATGATGTCAAAAGAACAAATAATTGTTTCCACTCGTATTGTTCACAGTATCCTAACTTCTAACACTTGGTACAAAAACAAAATCCTTTTTAGTGCCAACTTTACGGTATGTCTGTGTTTTAAAAAAGAGAAGCAATACACCAGGATCATTTGATCTTTTTGGAAATCTTTATGTAATTCATGAGCCGATTGAGGGCTTCGCCACTGTCAATGGCATCTCTGGCTCTATCAAGTGCAGTTGATACATCTTCTGCCCCCTCACATCCAAGTAAATTATCTGCCATCCCAGCGTTTAATATGATCCTGTCATATGCAGGGCCCTTTTCTCCACGTAAAGCAGCTAATCCCAGTTCGATGTTCTTTGAAACCTGAAATTCCAAAACGGTGTGTATGATTTTAAGATACTAAATAATGGTCTAAGGCAGTGGTGGCAAAATAAGCAGATCGGACGGGTTGGGTAAAGGGTCCATGTCAACGCAATCAGTTTCTGTAAATGTCAAAACTGGTAGGGTTGGTTTAACCTCGAGCATTTTTTGTCCAACAAGTTCTATTTTCAATAATAAATAATTATAATCTTTTAAAAATAACATAACTTTTGACTCGCACCAATTAAAGAGAACATAACCCAAATTGACCCATTCATAAATAACAGATTCAATTTTTTTTAGTAGTGTAAAAATTGTGGGGAAAATGATTGTTGAAAAATTCCAACTGAATAATGGAACACAACTGCCCACCTTCCCCATGTCACATCTTTTTTGCAGAGATTTCTTTCGATCAAAGTGCATATATTTTAGCACTAGTCGATACACACATATCACTGCTTTATTATATTTTTGCTTAACAAATGAAAATTAGGAAAATAATTTTAAGATTTTGAAAAAAAAAAAACATAAAGAGAGATCAAACAAGATTTTGAAAAATTCCAATTTGTCACCTCTAGTCAAATGTTCTGCAAAAAGATAATAACAAAGCCGTGAATCTTACCGATCTATCAGTTCTTGGAGTGTCTGAGGGTTCAAAGCCATACTCTTTTGCATCCACTACGAAGGAAAAATTTTCACGGGAAACTCCTACAAATACCAGAAAATAGAAAAATGAAACTTGCAGTAAGCTTATTTATAGTCTTTCCAGGAATCTCAAGCGTGTGAATTATTAACATAAGCCTAATTAAGCAGTTTACTGTACGCACCATCCACATCATAAGCTGGTGGGGTGTTGAGCGAACGAAAACCAGAACAGTAGTTAACAGGAAGTCCTTTTGATGCATTTCCTGATTTTGATCTCGTTGTCATTGAAAGTGCCCCTTCTTCGCCCTACATTTTATAACTTCATCAACTTCTTGATTGAAAAAGATGTGATTTTGGTTTTAGTAACAAATCCCAATATGGAACTAGGGTAACAATATTTATATGCTAATTGCTTCCCATGTTTCAGCTAAAAAAATGAGATAATGACACTAGAGTACATGGGCAAAATGTTCATACTTCATACCTTCACTACCAGACCAGCATGAACACCTCTTCGTCTCATGAGCATTAATAGGGGTTCTTCATAACCTTCATGATAGAATCCAGCAACAATTGCTTCTTTACCTGTAGCCTACAAGTTATAACATATGTTTTTACAAATTCCTACTGCATTATGGACTAAATGATCGATTTTTACGTACTACTACATGATTTTACAGTATTCAAGCATGAAAGAGGTAAATGCATACTCACCCTCACAAATTGCTGAACCTTTTCGGATGTTGCCAATGGTGGTCGTTTCTTTATATGTTCCCTCATCTCAATCAATGAATATCTGCAGGAATCAATCAACCAAATAGACGACATTATCGATAAAACCTGACAAAAAGTTACACATACCGATAGGTGAACCCAAAATATTCGGGTATTGGGTAGCCATTCTAGCTTTTTTAAGTAATAATAAAATAACAAGCACGTGATTGATTAGGTACCCACTTACCCGCTGTGTACTACTATAACCTTTACTACCTGTTACTTTGTTTTGTAGATATCTGTGATATTTTATCACGTGTAATTTAATCTAATGAAAATATCATATTTTCATATTAGTATTTTTCCAATTATTAAAATGTTTTGGACATTTATTATGTTAGCCTTAAATGATTTTGCACTTCCACACTAAGAACAACAGATATATTTTGTCTACTCACAAAGAGGGGCGAGCTTCCCGTTGACTCACATAAGCAAAACCAACTGCCTCATCCTGAAAAAAGCAACATTTTGAAAGTATTACATTATGCCGAATAGGAAAACAGTAACAATGAAAACAAAATTAAGAAAATAACAATCACCTCAAGAAGTTGTTTAGCCTGCAGTGGTGTTATGTTGGTATTTGCTCCCATGAATTTCAGCATTTGCTCCTCGGTTATGCCACCCTGTACAAAGCCACCATACATTTGCATAAGTTGTGCTAAATGGAGAATTTTGGCCCTCTGATTGGTACTTGTTAAGCTTCCATATTTTAACCAATTTCCTTTCATATTTAACATGTTAAGTGCCGTTCATTATCTTACTTTCCAATATCCTTATAAAAAAAATCCCAATTCTGGTAGTGTTAGTTAAAAAAGGGTGAGTATAATACTTCAGAATCGATCATTTATTCCTGTTTGATAGAAAGATAACAAATTATAATAATGGTTTATTTATCGTTTTTATGAAAATACCTTTGGTGGCATCCATTCGACACCATGGAGAAGGGATGCTTCATTGTAACAGGATCGAACAGCAGCAACGAAGAGTGTGCTCCTGAAGAAACGTGTATTTCCATCATAAGGTTCACCATAATGAGTCAATGATCTTACGTCAGCTACCGGCACAGGACCTAATGATCCACAAAATTATAACATCAAGGATAAAACAATTACACTTCTAACGACTTTCAGTTACCCACTTTATTAACTAGTACCGAGCTCATCGTCAAATGCAAGGCAGTATGCTTTTAGCTCGCGGTCTGTCTCCCTGTTCATTCGCTGACCTATCAAGAACGCTGATAATAGTGATTCACTTACAGTGCCAGATGTACCGGGTTCCGACTTCAATGGAAGAACGTCTTTCAGAACACCTTGAACCTCTTCATAACCGAGATGACCACCGGCTAAAACTTCCCTCAGGGCACCCACGAGTCTCATTTCATAACTCCCGTTGCCGACATATTGTGGCCCAATCGAATTCCCAAGTCTCATTATAGAACCTTCAGGATCAGCGAGAAAGATTATATCTGAAGGTAGTGTCCGAATCAAATGTGGCCAATATGCTTCCATCGCACGCCTTTCCCCTTCACTCCATTGAGTTGGTTCTGGAAATGCATTTGCACGAATTGTCATGGCTGCAAAGAATGCTCCCAGTTGTGCCTTCGATACCTCTTCTTCTCCTTTCAATTCTCCCTTGGCTGACATTAAACATACGCATAGTGTATGAGTGGCTTGGTAAAAATGCTCTATGATACTTCACTGAACGCTTCCTTAAGACATATTTAAAGGTTTCTTGCATCTTACTAAACTGAACGCTTGATGTATGATACTAACGCTTAGTGTATGAGTAACTTGTCAATGAGATCATTCATTATATTCTTACAGAAATGCAAAAAAGATCTCTGCAGTTTGTAAAAGTGTTTTTTTAAGAATATCTAGACAATGAAATGCCAAGTACTAAGATTTCATTCAAATCCTGTGTAAAAGATAATTAACTCTTGCAAATCCTAATGCTTTTTGGCACTTTTGCAAGAATATGGTTACTTTATAATGAGGATCCAAATATAAGAGTTCAAAAAGACAATCGCTCATATGACTAATCATAACATCTTAAAAATTATCAGTGGACAAACAATTGGACGCATCTTTCAGAGTCATGATCTAACTAAGCCTTGAATCAAGTTTTAAATTGCATTTTTCATCAATGGGACTATGAAAGAATTAGTATACAATCGAGTTAACATCGCCTTTAATGGTAATTAGAACTATTGCCTATTGCCATAACCTATAACACAAAGTTGGCACCTCCTTACTTATTAGTTATTAGTTTATCACTAGACTTGGTTTGTTTACGTGCTATATGCCAATCAAACCTACTTAATCATATAAAACGCATTTCTCGGCAGAAGAGATAATATTAAGTTAATCAACATCGCAACCTCAAATCAGTTTTAGAGGAACTACCTCATCATTAAAGTAACATTGCTTAATGGCTTATTCTACAATTAAACCTGCTAAATTCACAGAATCATGGTTGACTACGTCAACCACATTCACACCTCAGTTGTGAGTTGCTCATTAGCTGACTCAAGTTTACTATACTAAGCCACTTTCTCAACATACAACTACTTATACACATACTCCGTATTAAACATTTCACAACACCAAATAATTAGCATTCCAACCAGCTAAAAAAGCACAAGTTATTCCAACAAGCTACCAATCCTTCATTACATAACTACCTATTCAACGCTTACTCCCTCTATTCTAACGAACTCACACACAAGAGATCCACCTTGACCGTCTAAAGTCAATTCAACTAGTTACGAAATCCAAAACCAACACTCCCTATCATCGGCTCATACAAATAGCAGAAAGTAAGCATTAAAACAGTCTAATCACTGAAAAATCTGCATAAGGTATTCATACCTGCGCACCACGTGTCTATCCAATACTAATATATCAATTGCAGTATCATCTTATTAGCTCACTCAAGTTTACTATACCAACCTATACACATATTACGCATTCCGACTACTCAAACTCATAATCGCACCTCGTTTTACCAACGTTTAGATACACATAACTACGTCATCAATCACGAATACAAATATACATATACAATACCTAAAACAAATACACTTGATCAAAATGAATGCACCAAACACATTTTATACCAGATCGAAGAATCGTATCGAAAACTTTAAACGCCTGTTCTTCGGTAAGCGGTTTGGTCTGCTTAGGTCCAGTACAAACCCTAGTTTGAGCCTCTAACAAAGTCTGATTACCTTTCCTATAATTAACACTCCTGAATGAAGTAGATAAAGTAGGATTACGTCCATCTGATTCAATAAGCCCGTAATACCGATCATCGATTCTGTTAGTTGAAGAATCTATCACTGATGAGGATTTGATAGTTGTTGTTATTACGCGTTTTTGTTGTCTAATTGGTATAAAATTTTGTGGATTATTATATAATCGATGATTGTGTGTGTTGATTGATGGAGTGGTGATGTTAGGGATTGTGTTGTGTAGAAGTGATTTCATTTTGTTTTTTGAGTTTGGGGGAAAATTAGTTGGTTACATGAAATATTTGGATTTTGAGTTGACTTGAAATGATATGATTTGGCGGATATATTGATGGATTTTGGATTTGATATATGGAATTGTGCCTTTTCATGGATTACGACCGGGGGTGTCAAATAGGGTCGGACCCGAGAACGTTTTTATATGCTCAGTTTTCTAGTTGAAATATGAGAGAGAAAAAAAAAAAAAAAAAAAGGAAAGTTTCTTGTGTTCTTGAGCTTTATTTAAGAGGGGAAAGAGAATCCGTAAAGATGATGAGAGGAAGATTGATAGTGAAATCTTCCTCGCACTTTTGGACGGAAAGAGAAAGGAAACGAAATTGAAACTCAAAAACTGAGCTTATAGGGTCGGGTCTAATCGGGTTAATTTGATCCGAACCCGATATTGTTATAAGGTCGGGTTCAGGTTGAATTATTTATCTTATCCGGTTATCGGGTCAACCCGATAAGACCCGAAAATTCTTAAACTACTTTTTGTTTAGTTACTTTTGCCTCTATTTTTCTTAAAAGATAGTCCACTAGCTATATATATATATATATATATATATATATATATATATATATATATATATATATATATTGTTTTACTCCAGTCAACGGTTGGTTTGGTAATGGCTTAATCATCATTTTATCTAATGGAAAGCTAGAGTGTAGCTCATAGTCATTTTTAGTGGTTATGCTAACTGTTAAGATTAAGGCTGTCATGATCGCGTGTAAATTCGTAGGATCGTACGAGTTTACGTGCTCACTAGCTAAAACCGTGTAGGATCGGCATAGGATCGAACGTAAGATCGTAAGATCGCGTGTTGACCCGATTTTACCTAGGCCCAAATCCATTTTATTTTTTTCTAATCTTTTAGGCTTTTAGCCCATCTTTTTGCTTAAGGCCAAAGAAAATAGACAAGTAGCAATAAGTCAATAACTAGTGACGTCTTATTTACCCCAAATCAAATTCTAAGAGGTAATTATTGAAGTCTTCTTTTCATCTCATCACTTGATTGAAGATCTTGTATTTTAACAGCCAACATGTAATTTTGTAATTCTTTTTGGTTCTTGATTTTTATGTATACCTTTCTATTAGTTAGAGTTTACACTTGCTATTTAATAGTTAATTTAAATTAAATGTAAGCAATTTTTCTTATTGATTCTGGTATATGAAATATGGGGTGCATGGCATTTCATATTGGATGTCTAATGCTCATTCACATAATTTTCAAAAGGATATTATATGAATTTATCTTTGGCATTGAGTAGAAATGTAAAACAGTTTACTCGTTTATCCTTTGTTTACAAAATATGACAAATTGGTAAGATCGTAGGATCCCGATCCGATCTTACGATCTCGATCTTGCAAACACAAAAACGATCTTCGTTAAGATGTTTCTACTGCCACTGTGATTTCTTTCTTTTTTTTCTTTGAATTACGTTTACTGTCATCTTTAATTTGTTAGCAAAGCCTACTGCTACCCATTTTGTTGTACAAATTTTTTTTACGTATACACTTTTCTTTTTGTGTTTGAGTTAAAAAATTAAGCAACCTGATAAACTCGAATCACCCGACCCGTTAGCAACCCGAACCCGACATCCCAACTCCTTATCGGGTCGGGTTGCGGGTCACACGTTTTTTTATAAACAACCCGACCCAATAAACCCGGTAACCCGACCCGATAACACCCCTTTTTACGACCTCCCAACAATTTCTTTGTTTTATTGGTATACGTTTGAGCAGAGTTCCAGCTTTAAAATACTCAGCTTGTGAAGTTCGCAAGCTCTATTAAAGCACCGATTAAATTACTTTTTTGTATTTTTTATACATGTTATTACTTATTTTACGTAAAAATCAAGTCGAGTTGAGCTTGAAATGTTAAAATAATTGAGTTCGAGTCAAGTTTTGAGTTGGAGTTTTAGATAACGAGTCAACCTCGTACTTGAAATCTAGAGAACCAGTTTTAGTAGTCGAGCTTGAGCTTGACAGCACTCAGCTTGACTCGGATCGTTTAAGCTCCTAATTTTCATATTGTATATTCCTTTTCTTTATAGCGTTTTCCTTTTCAACTCTTTTTATGTGTAATCGAGCCAAGTATTAGAAAGCTTGAGCACGATTCGACTAAAAAACTCAGGCTCGAAACTTGACTTGAGCCCAACTCGCATTTCGAAACTCGAGCTCGAATTTGCCTACATGTTAAGCTTAAGCTCGCTAAATAATCAATATATTTAGCTCGACTCAACTCGTTACTTTATATAATTTTGATAATTAACTAGGGGTTACGATTGAAGAAATCTTTATCAGGGGATTGAGTCGCCTCATAACACATGATGCTCTAGGTATGTTAGTTAAGATACAGATTCGGAACTTAATAACGACTTTCTTGAATATAACTTGATGTGTAACGTCCTTTAAAGCTGAAAGTAATAGAGTACTAGGATACTCTTCCGGTTTCAAAGAAAAGCCATGGTGGAAGAATACTCGACGTGCTACAACTCAAAGCTTATAGAGAGCTTATGTGTTTTATCTTCACGAGACGGGTTGTTACATAACAAGACTAGAATGTCTTCGAGTTCAAAGTGTTGAGACAATATTCGACGAGCATGTATATACCCTCGAGATTTCTTATGTTCTCAATCATGCTCTTGATAAGATACTATCTAAGGTACACTCGAGTATTAAGCTCTACTTTGTGTCTAACATGTGAGTACATATGTCAATTTTAAACTCCTTGGTTATTTTTAGGTCAAATTGGTTAATATTTATGAGGTGATGAGTTTTGTTGGGACTCACTTTATATCATAGATGAGTCTAAATGAGTATTTAATATAACCTCCACATATATAGCAATTAAAATGGTCTTCAGCGGGTCTAGTTGATCAAAACTTCTTTTGATCACCTCTTTTCATTATTTTCATTTTTCACTTAAATTTAAAATAATTGTTGAAAACCCGATGGGTCAACCCAACCTGAGACCCGTTTGACCCAAATCCGTTTAGACCTGTGTTCTTAAAAGACCCATCTAAACCCGAATTCATTTTGACTGAAACTAGTTTAAACCTGTGACCTGATCCAACTCACTCATTTTGCCAGTGTGAGCTTGCCCCCACAAAAATTTGAGAGTTATGTATTTCTGTTTAAAACAAGTTATAAATAAACTTGCGTTTACTTTCGAACTTAAATAATTAACGTGTTCAAGCCTTAACAATTTGCAACTTAATTTGCATTAGGTCTAATGTCCGATAGTTGCTAATAACAACCCTTAGGGTTGTGGTCAACAAATTAATTTATACTACAATTCATTGTAAGAACTTGAATAATCAATCACAAACAATTGCTTGTTGTGCTATCGCGTTTTTCGAGATTGTACCTGTAATATCCTGAGAAAAACCCCAATTATTAACAAACACTAAACATGAAGTAATTGTGTGTTACTGTTCACACACCCATTTTTAGGCCAAATTTTAAACTTTTGTTTACACTATGCAACTCTGAATCATTATGTGCTATGTGATTCACACCTACTTTGAATGAGCTCACACGCAACCCACAATGACCTGGACAAGGTACAACACAACTATGGATCAGTTTTGATCACAAGTGCCACACTTTGCACTCACAACAACTACATATGNAAGATAGTTAGGGAGTAATGAAGTCTAAGTAAACACACTTTTCTCCATATTGTTTTCACAACCAACTAGTTTAGTTATTTTAGTTTCTTTTGCAATAGTAGTAATTTTGGGTTAGTTGACTAGCAACTAATTCCGCCCACTCCTTCAAAACCGAGATTTTACTTGCTTTCCTAAAAATATAAAAATAAAAAAAGAATCTTCCTTCACCCTTAGACCTATTAGAGTAGTTTTTCTGTCCTAACGAACACTATTCCCTGTGAGAGAACGATCAATCCCCCGTACTTACCACTATCCTATACTACATCGGTTAGGTACACTGCCTGGTGGGGTTGTAAGCCTCTTGAGATCCCTTGAGAGGTAAAACCTGTTGTAAGGTCACAAAACCACGCATCAGCAACCTCGTTTGAAGCACTGTATGATCGAAATTGCAAACCTCCTATTTGTTGAGTCGAGGTAAGAGGCCTGATTCTTGAAACAACTAAAAAGATAGTTAAGATCAGACAACGGTTGCAAGCTGCCAGAGATAGGCAGAAGAGTTACACTAACGTAAGGCGAAAACCGATGGAACTCCAGGAAGGAAATGGAGTAATGTTGAAAATATCTCCCTGGAAGGAAACAATACGCTTTGGAGAGCGCAGCAAACTAAACCTCCGATACATTGGACCATTCAAGATCCTAGAAAGGATTGGTCCTGTGGCTAATAAACTAGAATTACCGGAAGAGCTNCAGAAGAGTTACACTAACGTAAGGCGAAAACCGATGGAACTCCAGGAAGGAAATGGAGTAATGTTGAAAATATCTCCCTGGAAGGAAACAATACGCTTTGGAGAGCGCAGCAAACTAAACCTCCGATACATTGGACCATTCAAGATCCTAGAAAGGATTGGTCCTGTGGCTAATAAACTAGAATTACCGGAAGAGCTCAGCCGTGTACACAACGTATTTCACGTTTCGAACCTTAAGAAGTGTCTTTCTGACGAAACACTGGTAATACCGCTGAAAGAAATTCAGCTTGATGAAAAACTTGCCTTCACGCAAGAACCCGAATATACTTGGGAGCGCGATGACCAAATCCGCGCCAAATACCCAACACTTGTTCTCAGAGAACACTTACAATCACCATTTTTAGGCCAAATTTTGAATGACGGGTAGGTACTGTAATATCCTGAGAAAAACCCCAATTATTAACAAACACTAAACATGAAGTAATTGTGTGTTACTGTTCACACACCCATTTTTAGGCCAAATTTTAAACTTTTGTTTACACTATGCAACTCTGAATCATTATGTGCTATGTGATTCACACCTACTTTGAAAGAGCTCACACGCAACCCACAATGACCTAGACAAGGTACAACACAACTATGGATCAGTTTTGATCACAAGTGCCACACTTTGCACTCACAACAACCACATATGAGATTTCTACCTCTGTGGACCCCACAATACAAGTATGAATTACAATACACATTTATGAGACCCACATCCCTCTTGGTGGACCCCACAACACACATACAACTGAAACACACCCCTGTGGACCCCACAACTACTAAATATAATAAAATNGGACAAGGTACAACACAACTATGGATCAGTTTTGATCACAAGTGCCACACTTTGCACTCACAACAACCACATATGAGATTTCTACCTCTGTGGACCCCACAATACAAGTATGAATTACAATACACATTTATGAGACCCACATCCCTCTTGGTGGACCCCACAACACACATACAACTGAAACACACCCCTGTGGACCCCACAACTACTAAATATAATAAAATATTCACTGTAGGACCCACATTGTTCACAAGTAGGCCCCACATGACCCAATGGGCCACACAACACTCATTGGGCCTACACTAGCCCATTAACACTACACGGATCTTATTTAAACATCAAATGGGCCTAAGGAACACACAAGCCCATTAACGGCCCAAATCCAACAACAAATGAAATATACAATTTGTAAGCCTTTGCACGTTTGCTTTGGCTCTCGTTTTCGCGATTCTTACAAACAACACATGGAACAAAATGCACCATCTCATTCTTTGCACCCAAAAGAATCGAGATCAATATTTATCTCGTCAAAATACGTTCGAATGCACAGTAAACCAAGGAAATTTTGTAGCGAACTCACACGTTTTCAAAAACGTACCCAACTCTATACACATTTTGTAAAACACGTTCCTATTGATTCTCATGAGTTCTAAACTCACCCAAATGACTTCCTAAACATTTCTAAGCAACTCACAACTCACCAATTTCACAAACGAGCCCTATCTCATTTTCTTTATCACGTTATATATCTAAACGAACACATAAATTGCCACAACACACTCAAGCTCATTTGAAACTTTCCAAGGCAATTAGAAATCCATCAATACTCATTTTAAAAGTCTCTATCTATACTAAACACGTTTCTAAGGTCCCAAGAACTCACAACCAATAAATCGACCATATCCATTATTGTTTTGGTCATGTTGTGTTCATTTGGGCGCTTAAGTGAACCACGACTCCTACAAACTCTCTCAATGACTCACAAGACACTAAAACCTAATCTATAACTCATCTCAACACCTCTAGACTTCAACTCGATCACAAGGTGACCATTTGGTCACGTTACTAAGCCAAACGGACCCTTTGATATTTCTGCGAACCAAACACACTCCCAAAACTCTTTCACACTTGATCCTTTGACTTCACAAAGACCTCAATACCTCATCACACCCTTTGCTTACCTCGTTATACATGGGACTCGAAATTAAATCACATTTCTAGAAGCCTAAGCCTCGTCACCCCTAAAACCGACTTCACAAAACACTTGGAACCTCAACTTGCACCCAATCAACCTATCCTAAGCCCCCTACTCTTTATCCCTGACATTATTCTCTTTGTCCCATACACTTGCGTCCCTATCTTCAGGTTATACTCCCCCATGCAAAGAAAAGCTCACGTAAAACTCACACACACTCCTTTTGTTCACTAGTTGATACCGAGAAGAAAGTAGAGAGGTTCAAACTCATCACAAGCCTTTCCACAACCTCACACAGGCTCTCAAGTCCTCATCAAGCTTCCACAAACTCGTAACATCCCATCTTTGAAGGTGTAGTAAGCAAACTCTCAACCCTTAGCTTGTTTTCAACTCATTATCATATTGTTTTCTATTCGAATAGCACACCAACTCTTTCACTTGATTTCTCCCATGTCTCGTTAGCTTTGTGCCTCACAAGATCACTCACTCACATCTCTACACACCTAAGAATGAAACCATGTACTCATTATAAGCTTAACGAAATCCTAAGAACATAATAATCACACGTTCACAAGTCACTTGGACTTAATATGAAAACTGCCTAAAAATATTCTAAGTGTTTTCAAAGGATTTTCTCACTTTGCTTTGGTCTCGTTAATCCATATCCATACGTATAACCTATAAGTATTTTTGTACAATCTGATTCTTTGGAACCTCAAAAAACGAGCTACGCAAAGCTCACACTCTCACAAGCTTGTTTAAGCTGTTTCACAAGCTCACTTTGTGGCACCCTCGCACGGTCACAGAATCAACAGACACCCTTAATGGGCTAAAGCCCATCAAACTTACAATTGGTTGTGGCCTGTTCCACGGCCCAAGACCACCCCCACTCATTTTGGCAAGGCCCAACATGAGCCCAAGAACCACTAGGACCAGTTGGAAGCCCACTGGACCCACAGAAGACCCAATGGGCCTTAACAGTTCACACAGGCCCAATAACACTATGATAAGCTAAGTAATACACTTTAAGCTCTAATAAGCTACTGATACGCTCACCCTGAATTTTATAAGCTTCTGGGAACTTGAAAAATCATTTGGAATGAAGTCATAAGCTAAAATGTCATTTTGGACTAAAAATGCAAAAGATATTAAGTTAAGGGACTAAAACTGTCAACTATGCAAACTAAGGGTATAAAATGTAATTTTTGCAAATTAAGGTTACAAACAGTAAATATAAGTTATTTTGAGTCATTTGTATAAATTTGAGACTACAAGGACCTGAAATGAACATTTTACATATAAAGGACTAGTTTTGCAAACTTTATAAATTACAAGGACCAAAACTGTAAATTCTATAAACTTGGTGTCAAAACAGTACCTTTGAAATGTTTTTGTCATTTATTGACTAATTTGATATTATAAGTACTGATGCGTGGTTTTGTGACCTTAAAACAGGTTTTACCTCTCGAGGGATCTCAAGAGGCTTACAACCCCACCAGGCAGTGTACCTGACCGATTTAGTATAGGATAGTGGTAAGTACGGGGGATTGATCGTTCTCTCACATGGAATAGTGTTCGTTAGGATAGAAAAGCTACTCTAATAGGTCTAAGGGTGGAAGGAAGATTCTTTTTGTATTTTTAT